>JAAEAF010003098.1:0-10411 GCA_011037195.1 Triatoma infestans | reverse complement strand
AGTGGAATCCCATGAGTTGAAAAAATAATTTTCAAAGATTTTATTAGTTCAGTGGCTCCCTTACTACGAAGAGGGACTATTTCAATCCATCGCGAATAATAATCTACCAAAATAAGATAATTATGTTTATTTAATTCCGCAATATCTATTGCTACAGTCTGAAAGGGATAGGATGGGATTTTAGTGTTTAGTAAAGGTTCTTTTATATTATTTCGTTGGTAAGTAGCACATTTCTGACATGTAGCGACATACTCTTCAATATCCCGCGACAATCCCGGCCAATAAAAAACAGAACGTCCCGTACTTTTTGATTTTACAATACCCGAATGGCTCGCATGAATTAATTCCAACATTTTTTTTCTCAGAGAGCTTGGAATTATTATTTTATCATTTAGAAATAACATTCCATCTTTAACAAAAAGACTATCTCTTAGCAAGTAATAAGTGTGCAATTCACCCTTCAATTTCTTAACATTAATATTTTCCCACCCATTATTAACAAAATCAAGGACTTTGCTCAAGACTTCGTCTTGGCTAGTTTCAGTCTTCAACTCTCTTAATTTTGCCGCACTGATTGGAAGATAATCTTCCATTGACATATCATGAATAACGTCCAACATATCTGGATCATCTTCAATATTATCTGATACTTTAAGTCGCGATAAGAAATCAGATAAGAACATTTGTGTCCCGGGTAGATATTCGAGTTTCAAATCATATTTTAATAATTTTAGCTGTAACCTTTGTAATCGAGCTGAGTTTTTGTGTATGTCTTTATTTAATACGGACAGTAAGGGTTTGTGGTCTGTCTGAACGGATACTTTGTGACCATATATATAATTATGGAATTTGCTAACACTAAAAGTTCTTTCTCAAAAACTGCATATTTCTGTTCTGCAACTGTCAGACTACGGGATATCATTGAATCTGGTCTGCCATTTTGGAGCAACACAGCTCCTAAAGCCTCTTTGCTGGCATCACACTGAATAGTAATGGGTTGCTCTAGGTTAAAGAATTTTAACGTTGGAGCTTCAGAGACTAGAACTTTAAGTGTCTCAAAGATCGTGAATGAATGGGTCCCCATTTCCCTCGTGCTCCTTTACGAAGAACTTTCTCAGTGGAGTAGACTCATGAGCTAAGTTTGGTATGAACTTGATTAAATAATTAATGGTTCCCAAGAAACGCTGTAACCCTTTTTTATTTTTGGGTGCATCAAGAGATTTTATTATTTTGATTCGATTGGGATCAGGACTAACTCCCTCACTGGAAAAAATAAGACCTAGAAATTTAACCCTGCGAACTTTATATTGAAATTTATCAATATTAAATTTTATATTAAATTTACGAGCTTGTTCTAGAACACTTTTAAGAGCGATATCATGCTCTGTTTCAGTCGCTCCTGATATGATAATATCATCGAAATACACTTTCACATTTTCTAAATCACCAAATATTCTTATATTTTCCCTTTGAAAGACCTCAGGGGCCGATGAAATGCCAAATGGCATTCTTTTAAAACAATAACGACCAAACGGGGAGTTAAAAGTACACAATAATCTAGATGATGGATGTAATTCAATTTGATGAAACCCATTTTTTAAATCTAGGACCGAATATACTTTCTTACCAGACAGTTGAGAAGTCAATTCATCAACAGTAGGGATACAAAAATGCTCTCGTTTTATGTACTTATTTAATGGAATGGGGTTCAAACATAGTCGCAAAGACTTATCCTGTTTCTCAATTATAACTAAATCATGAACCCAATCAGTTGGTTTGTTAACCCTTTCAATAATACCTAATTTTTCCCAGGAATCTAGTGTAGACTTTAATCTAGGTTTAACTGTATCAGGCACTCTTCTGGCTGGCTTTACAACTGGAACATTATTCTCTGCAAGAGTTATTTTGTACGGAAAAGGAAATTTACCTAACCCTGTAAATACATCGTTATATTTATTAATAAACTGCTTTCTAAAATTTTCCTGAAATCCCTTTATATGATATATTCTACTTATTAAATTCAACATAGTACATGTTTTTAAACCTAAAATAGGACATGAGTTAACATCAGCAACGACAAATTCAATAGTACAGGTTGGTCTATTTACTGGGCTACATTTAAGCTGAGCAATCCCTAACGGTTTGACCTTAAACCCTCCGTATGCTATTAATACCTTATTACACGAACCTAATGTGTATTTTATGCTAAAATTATTAAGTATTTTCAATGGAAATACATTAACAGTACTGCCAGTATCTAGCTTGAAACTTACAGAGTGTCCTTGTACAATAACCTGGTGTGTCCACAGCGTCTCTTGTTCATTTAAGGTACACACATGAAGAATATCTTCCTCCATTAACGCTTTAACTTCATCTTTGTCCCCTTCTTCTTTACCGATTACGTCATATATGGTATTGTATTTTTTTGGACAACCCACTCGAAAATGATTTAAACCTCTACACAGATTACATGTTTTTCCGAAAGCAGGACATCTTCGTGGCAAATGTTGTAATCCACATTTTTTGCAACTATAAATTGTGTATTCTTCACCTTTATTCTTGTTTACTGACTTAGGCGCAGAAATTACTTTTTTCTGTTCCTCAGAGTGCTTTTCTATTTTCTTGCTTTGATGAAAAGAAAAAACTTCTTCATTGTCTCTCTTTTGTATTTTGTCGGCATATTTTTTACTTGTTTCAATGGCTCGAGCAAATTTAACCGCTTCATCTAACTTGAGGTTAACCTTGGTCAATAATTTTTGTTGTACTTGCAGGTCAGCTAGTGATATAACCAATTTATCTCTAATCATTCTCTCTTCATACAAAGTCCCACAGGATTCACACACAAAAGAACATTTTGCTGCTTGTTTTTTAAGTTCAGTCAAAAAATGATCCAAAGACTCTCCGTCTGATTGTTTAATATTATTAAACTTGAAAGACTCAAATACCTGGTTTGTGAGAGGAACACAGTAATCATCAAACAGTTGTAGTACATCTTCCAAACAAGGTTTCTTAGGTAACGTAAATGTGTTGTAAATATCAATTCCTCGATCTCCTAAAAAATTAAGTAGAAGAGCTATTTTTACTTCTTCATTTTTAGCATGCGACTTGCCTGATGCTCTAAGAAAAATCATAAATTTTTGTTTCCATCTTGGCCATTCAGAACAATTTGCTGAAAAATCAAACTCACTAGGCGGGTTCACAGAATATGCTGCCATGTTATCACTATCGCATTTATAAATTATATTTATTAGGTCACACACCTGACACCATGTATTATTTTAAAGAAAACAGTTCTTAATCTGGTACCTTTATTATACAACAACTCTCTAGGTTACAATCTTAATCAACCATCTTTACAATAATCGATCATCTAATATATGTAGTATATCGATTGGTACATCAATCGATCAACCCAATACACCATACATCACAACATGTATTACGGATCTGGTTTTTACTACGTTGACGTGCGAAGTGCTATAAAGCCTGGTGTTTACATTCCGACCACACTTTTGTATTTTTTAAGGTAATCACTTCCTGCTGGAACAGTGCAACACTCGCGAGTGATATAAAAAAATATAGATAATTACTATTACAAAGGTCTTTATTTTAATTGAAGTACAAGCCCTCAAACTTGAAATAAAAAAAATAAATAAAACGTAATTAAACTTTAATATGTATTTGTTAGTGCATAAAGTATAAAATTCTGAATCTTTGATTTGTTTTTGCAAGATGTACTCTGATGCATTTGGAATTGCATGGAATCATTTTTTTTTCTTGGAGTGACATCTATTTGTGGTCCTCACAACAGCTCAATCAGTTTAGTTTACGCGATATTAGTTTAGCCTACAGTTATGCGGACAAACTGGTAATGTCTAGAATGTGTGTCAACACGTGTTGGCAAAACTAGTTCAGATGAAACCGGGTTTGGCTGGTAACAAAATACAGGTAATGGAAACCAAAAATAATGTAAATGACCCTTTAGAGAGAAGCCTTCTAATCACAGTCAGCCTCCCAGAACTTTGTAAAATCAATTTTTACATCCATCAAAAAAAAAAAATTCCAAGAAAAGAGAAGTACCCTCAATAATTGCCAATCTATGATATATATATATATATGTATATATATATAAAAGGAAATCCGATCTCAAGACGACGTAACAGAAATCGGATATAGTCTCTCTCATGCTTTTTTTTTTTCATATATTAGTATCATAGGAAAATATAGATTTTTCCCAAGTTTTTTCCCCAAAACGTAGAGCAAACCAGGGAAATTGAACATATTGAACTAACTATTAGGTAATATGAATTGAATGAACTTGATTAAATTTTACTTCCTCTTACTCCTAGTAAGAGGAAGTATTGTAATCGTGTCAAATTTTCGATGTCGAGCTTTCACCGGAAATATCCGTTTTGAGGTCCTTTGAGTCAAAGAAAATGATTTTTAGAAAATGGTGTGTTTGTGTGAACAGTTAACTCAAAAACGAAAAAACATATAAAGTTCAAACTTGGTATTCCGTTTAGGGAAAATATTAGGGCTGTAACAAAGTTTTTTTTTTGAAAATTGAGTATTCACATAGACTTATGCGTCTGATTTTATCACCTGCATAATGAGTATCAATTACTTTAATTATATTGCTGAAATTTCAGAGTTTGAAGAAATAGAAAGAACAAGGGTTAAGATGGTAGTAGAAATAGCAAAAATGTGTGTTGGTATAATTTATTTCTAGAATTCGTATTACCCCAGGAAAGTCAAACAATGTTATTTGCTGTAAAGGAGATTATCAGATTTATTTTTGGTTTTGTCTTCTCAAACAACCCCATAATGTTATGTCAAATTTCACCACATTAAAACTATTTTCTTTTCGTCTCTTTACTTACTGGATGACCCTCTTAGATCAAATAATCTCATCAATCCAAAAATAATCGACTTGTATTATAATGTAAGCAATAAATATATACCTATATATATTACGAAAAAACTCATAAGACATATAAATTCAATAAATTTATGATATAACCATCATCTCGATATAAATGATGGCTATTTAAAGCAATGAACTTATCTAAGTTAGAAGTTTGCCTTTAACAAGTCCCTATATAACTTTCTCGAGGCGGGTATGAGGGGGTATCCTTTTGAACTTCGTCATCTATTGTTAATTTTAAATAAACTTATTTATTATGACCAAAATAAATTTTCTTCAATAAATTAATAGCCAAATAAATAAATAAAAATAATAAAAAACTGAATTAAAAATTTATCGCCTATAATGTGGAATTTATTATAAAAAAAATCGAGTGTGAAACACTCGCTAATGACTTTCATAGTACTCCTGTTAGTAATTATATATATATATATATATATATATACTCGTATAAAATGACAAATTTTACTCTTTTGTCTAAACATAATACAGAGATAGTAGTGGGAGGACAAGTACCTGCCTATTTAATAACCTTTGGATTATACTCGTATTATAGTCCAGTGGAGTGAACCAATAACATTGAACCAACTGCTTATTACATTTAAAATTTATCGCCACGAATTCCGCATAACTATCGAAAATCAAGTTTTTTTGGGGAAAAATTTGTTTAAAAAAAAATAAGTTACACGTTTATCCTTAATATATTAATTTTAATAGGCATTTATAGAGTTTTTCGAGACATTTCTCTTCCGGCTAACCGATTTTCTTCAAATTGGGAATTCTACTAACGCTTTAATGTATATTAATATTATATATGTGAAAGAACCATATATTGTATTGAAATGATATTTTACATGGGGAAGCATTAACGTTACTTACTCTTCCCCCCACAAACCCCCCAAAAAATCAAATTTCCCTGGAAAATGTTTCAAATAAAAGTGACAGATATTGGTATGGGTGTAGATAGAACACAAACTTTTTACAGAATATCGCGAAAGACTAAACAAAAATAAAAACTTTCAGTAAAGTCGCGTTCCCGATTGATAGATTTTTTTGGGGGGGGACCTTCTGCCCTGAAGCGGTGGTAGTACCGAAATAGAATATCAAGATTTTTGAGCTTCCTGCATTTCACACAAATAGGCCCCATCGCTAAAAACAATCTGTTTCGTACTCAGAGGACCTCAAAACATGTATTTCCGGGAAAAAATCAATTTCGAAAATTTGACACGATCCCAAGACTTCATTTTATATACACTGATGAGCAATACTGAACACAGTTTGAGGAATTTTTTTTGTTTAAATTAGTATATGGTCTTAAGTGTATTTCACATAATTCATTGAACGATACCGGGTCAAAATAAATATGTTTTTATTCAGTCTGGGTTCGATTATAATAGAAAGTTAACTTATAAACAGTTTTGCACCTTAATGTTTACTCTCAACATAATAAATATGAAATAACCATTACACCAATTCAGTTCAATGTAGAGTTTCGATATCTTTAGTTCGTTGAAAAATAGTCAATATTGATTTGTTTTTAAAGTGTAATTTCGGTTTTATAATAATAACAATAAAATGAAATCATTAAATAATAATGTGAGGAAAAAAGTAATTTTATTGTTACAATCAGATCTTTCTACGAGAAGAATATGAAACGAGTGTTCAGTAAGTCAGTCTTGTGTATAAAAAATTGGAAAAAAATATTGTCCCACTGTTCCATCAAAACCAGGAGGTCGACCAAAGAAAACTACTCCTAAGGATAGAAGATTATTATGGCGATTAATTCAAACAGGTGAAGCATCTTCCGCATCAATGGCTGCACATTTACTAGGCCAGGCAACAGGTAAAATAATCAGCAAATGGACAGCAATGAGGGCCTTGAAGGAAGAAAAATATGCAATGAAAAGAAAAAAGAAAAAACCTATGCTCAGTAAAAGAAATATTAAAGCGCGATTAAATTTGGTAGGAAGTATAAAGACTGGTCTAGTGACCAGTGGAAACTTGTAATGCGGTCAGATGAAACAAAAATTAATATAATTTTATCTGATGGAAGATGCTGGTATTGGAAAAGGAAACACGAGAGTTTGAAGCCTCATCATGTGAAACAAACACTGAGACATGGGGGTGGCTCACTTATGTTATGGAGATGCATAACATAATTGCATGTTATGTCCTACAGCCATTCATAAAATACAAGGAATTATGAATCAGCATATTTATAAACCAATTTTACAACAACATCTGCTAGATATCGAAGAAAATATGCCATTCTGCGAAAACGATGTCATTTTTCATCATGATCGAGACCCCAAACACATGGCTAATACGGTTCAGCACTGGCTAAATGATCACGGATTGACTATTTTAGAATGGCCTGCACAAAGTCCTGATCTTAATTCGATCAAGAATTTGGGGGCTCAACTAGAAAAGATGTTACAAAGTGATTTCGCAACACCAGCCACATCAGTAGATGTTATGTAGAGTAGAGTCCAAGAAAAGTGGGACCAAATAAACCCGGATTATTGCCTGAAGTTAGTAGAAATTATGCCACGTCGAGTTTTGAAAGTAAAAGGGCTGTGGACAAAATATTAAAATTAATTAAAACAAACTGGTGATGAAAAACTGATAATTTGAAAATTATTCTAATTAATACAATGTATTATAATTTCATGTTGTATAACTTATTTAATTTGTTGATGATAATAGATTTCATAATAAATAAAATTAAAATAGTTTGAGAGACATTTTCCGTGGTAGCCTGCTTCATTTTGTGGTCATCGACCGGTTTCGGGCGTTCGCCCATCTTCAGGATGCGTTTTTCAGGCAGTGTGATAACGCAGACTTGCACAGAGCCTATTCAGTGTGTAAACTTAACACAGTATGTAAACTGAATTTGTTGTCACACTGTCTGAAAAACGCATCCTGAAGATGGGCGAATGCCCGAAACCGGTCGATGACGCACAAAAATGAAGCAGGCTACCACGGAAAATGTCTCTGATGCTTTCCAGCTCTGCGGAACCAACCACCACAACATAAAATAGTTTGTTTAATAGTTCAGGAACTGTTAATAAATAAATAAAAGATTTAAAATATGCGTTCAGTTTTGGCCATCACTGTATATGAGTGTACTAACAGGAGTAAGTGGAAGTGCAAGACAAAATAGTACATAGGGGAATAACAAAAATGCGCACTTGTAGTAATCCAAATAGTTACGTTTCCCGCGTTGAACCACCAGTTTATAAAAAAAACTTATACGTGATCCCCGCACTACGCACAGTTTGTGGAAAACATAATTTTAGTGTCCTAAAAACAAAGTGTTAATAATAAATTCCAGCATTATGAATGATGAATAATGTATCTGTTCATTCCGGGGGATAGTTTAACTGGGAAGAAAGGCTGGAAATAGTTTTCGGACAGAAAAACACCTACAACATTGAAGTTTGGACAAGTGTAAAACTGTCGTAGACTTGTTTTAGCAGTAAATTTATGGGTAAACTTAATAACTTAATAAATAACATAATAATATGATTGTAAATTTGGAATTTGAAATTTATAAATGGGGGGGGTGTATGGGAGTAATATATAAACCTGGTGATATGATAAGAAAATTTAATTAGATATAAAGTGATTAATTAAGAAGTAGCAATGTGAGTTTAGTCAATAAATGTGAAATACTAGTCAGTGAGTGACTTATAAAGTCAAAGTCAAGCAAGAATTCCTTCTTAATATATATATATACACATAGTATGCAAAATACTGTTGGGAAAAGCGACGGTTGATAAGTGGTTATCTCTCTCTCTCTCTTTCACTTTCTTGAAATCGCAAAGAGGTAAAATCTCTCCAGAGGCAATAACTCTGACATAACTATATTAACAATTCGGTCTGGAGAACTGTACTTTAACCAGGTGTTCATTTTGTTACAACCATTTCTAGACTACTACTACTACCGACAGACAGACCACCACAACTTCATAATATTTTCCTTTTCTCTCTCTACAATTTCAATTAAAAGTCACAGTAACTGTATGAAGAAGAGGAGAATAAGAAAGTGTAAGGACGGAGGAAAACTTAAAAGGACCCAGAAAAAGGGAAAATTAAACCTACATTGTCAAGAGATTTTCTTTGACTGCTTGTTTGCTAATCTAAACTACTTCCTCAGCTTCTTCTTCTTCTACTACTTGTAAAGTTCAAATATTTGATAAAACTTTCTTTTCTTTTTTAAATAGTTCCTCAAAGAGGTAATAACAAGGATTTTATTTTTTTAAGAAAAGCATTTATGGATAAATTAGGTGATATTTTTAACAGGATTAATTTACTACTGCTAACTTCTGGATGGGGCCACAGGTTAGACTTCTTTTTCTATATCTCCTAAACTTTACGATCATTTTCAAAATACACTTGCGAGAAATTAGAAAATTTTTAACAAATAAAACGGAGTGACAATTTATTAAAATACCAATAATACATCCTTTGAACACCAAAAAGTTGGTGTAACTGTAATTTTATTGATATACGTATTAAAGAGGAAAGCCTAACGTCTTGGTTCAAGTTATGAGAAAATCTTGAAAAACTGATGAACCATTCTGAAGAATTTGCATTCCCTGTTAATCGAATACTATTTGGTTCTCCTAACTATTTTGACATACAAGTGAATTAAATATATAAAAGTTAAAAAATCTGCTGTGAAACAATCATACAACTTTCTCTTACTCCAGTTCTCAAAATTATAATTGACAAATTTTATAGTTTGCGTACCAAATTTAATGAAACTCGTCGAAAACTGAAATAAAGTATCCAGTAAAAGCGCACTTCCGGTTTACTAATTTTCTTGAAACTCAGAATTTCAACAACATATTCAATTCTAATTAAAAATATTTACATGATAGAATTGTTTAATAAACTGAAATAGCACTTTAGAGATGAAAATCTAACCCCACTTCTCCCTATAACTGCCCTTAAAATGAATTTTCGCAGAGAAACATTTCAAATAAAAGTTGCAGCTCTTGGTATATGTAGTTGATATACCAAGTTTGAAGAAAATCGTCGGAGCCATTTTTGAGACAAACGCAAAAAAGTAAAAAAAAAACAACAAGTAAAGTGGGACTTCTGATTGAGGAATTTTGACAGATGAACCACTGTCATATGCCATGGTCATACGTAAACGGAATACCAAGTTTCAACTTTCTACGGTTTTTGGTTTTTGAGCTATGCTGTTCAGATATACACATATACACACACACACACACATACCATTTGCTAAAAACCACTTTTTTGGATTCAGTGGACCTCAAAACGGATATTTCCGGTGAAAACTCGATAACGAAAATTTGACACCATTACAATCCTTCCTCTTACTAGGAGTAAGAGAAAGAAAAAAAGAAGAAGTATTTTAAATGAAAGAATGGTTGTGATTCCCCACCCCACCCCCGTGGTACAGGTGTCACAAGAAACGGAAGAAAAATTATCTGATGGTAATTGTGTGGGTCT
>JAAEAF010003097.1:0-23336 GCA_011037195.1 Triatoma infestans | reverse complement strand
TTTCATATTCTCGCCAAAACTTACAAAAAATACTAGATTTGTACGTATTGCGTCATACATGCAACATGGCATGTCTCAACATGTTCATTTTTATTTATTTCTTACTCTTGCTAAAACATCAAAAAAATACTTGATTTGTACAAACTTGCAACATAAAATGTCTCAACATGACGTCACACCACTGCTAACTTAATTCTATTATACTGAGCAGGTTAAAGCCTGTCTATTTCATATTCTCGCTAAAACATGGAAAAATACTAGATTTGTACATACGTGCAACAGTAAATGCCTCAACATAGCCGAACATTGCCGAAGATAACCGAACTGAAACCGACATTTTTGTTCTGACAGGTACATAATAAAACATATTTGATGATGTCACTCCACTGCTAAACTTAATTCTATTATACTGAGCATGTTAAAGCCTGTCTATTTCATATTCTCGCCAAAACTTGGAAAAATACTAGATTTGTACGTATTGCGTCATACCGTGCAACATGACATGTCTCAACATGTTCATTTTAATTTATTTCTTACTCTTGCTAAAACATCGAGAAAAATAAAATACTAGATTTGTACGTATTGTGTTATACCGTGCAACATGACATGTCTCAACATGTTCATTTTAATTTATTTCTTACTCTTGCTAAAACATCGAAAAAAATAAAATACTAGATTTGTACGTTGCGTCATACCGTGCAACATGACATGTCTCAACATGTTCATTTTAATTTATTTCTTACTCTTGCTAAAACATCGAACAAAATGATTTGTACAAACGTGCAACAGAAAATGTCTCAACATATTCATTTATTAAAGTGGACTTTTAACTTGTTCAGTATATATATAACATTTTGCCCATTCTACCGTGCGAACAAAAAAAAAATATTTCACCGTATTGATTTATTAAATTGGACTTTGAGCTTGTCCAGTATGAATAACATTTTGCAAGTTCCACCGTGCGCGTTTCACTTAACACACAGGGTAGGTGACGTCATTCTCATCACACATCGCTCAACATGTCGTATCAACTTACCTCTTACTCTTGTTAAAATATGGGAAAATAAATAGTGAGTCATACTTGAGTTATTGTATTATTTATTTAATGTATTACATACATTATTTACAGTTTTACATATGAAGTAAAATTATACTTAATCTAGGAATAAAAGACATTTTGCAACAGGACATGTCCTTAACTTGTTCATATCAATATTCTTCTTACAATTGTCCAAACCTGGAGAAATATTAGATTTGTACCTTTTTTAGTTCGGCATTATGCCTTAAGCCTCTTCACCGCGTCAAGGTAAAGGTACATCGAAAAGGTTTTTTTATATTTTTTTTTATTTAATAGTTACAAATACAATGAAATTGAAACAGAAAAATGAAGTAATCTTTAATGACAAACTAAAAGAATTTTCTCAAAATAAATAAAAGAACTTTCCACAATATTATAAAACAAAAAAAATGTTCAGACATTCAGACATGCCATTCAAAGTTTGGAGGTGTTTCCACCACGCCAGTGACTTCATTTAGGGTTTAGGGGTGTTTCCACCACGCCATTGACCCAACATTCAAAACACAGTTTAAATGAAACGTAAGTCATGTCGTCTTCCCTTCATACCCAAGTAAACTAATGAAACAGATTCTGTATCATCGTTATTGTAGCGGTCGATAAACTCCAATGACAATTCAAATCGCTGCGGTAAAAATATTTTCAGCTCATCGCCATCACTCTTCGCCAAACAAGCTGCAGTTCTATCTCCATACTTGGTTTTAACCCTTTCAAGTTGAACAATAATGTATGGCTCACCAGCAACAAGTTCTGTCAGAGGACAAAAAGTCCGTTTCTCATTTAGCTCACTAAGCACTTTTTGGAATTCCATCTTAAGATGTGCACAACACAAGTTATAATAATGAACTAATGAAGAGCAGTAGAGCTTCGCCTTTATATAGATATTCTCCCCACCCTATGACGTCACTTTAACTAGCCAATAGAATTTCGAGTTGTATCCCCCCCCCCTCAATTCTTGCATCATAAATGAAAAAGAACCTCTCTCTACATGATCGATACCCTATATTTTGTTTTCCTGTTAAACTAAGCATGCCAGAACCTGTCCAACAGCATATCGTAACCTATTCTGTCAAGTCAAACATGTCGGAACTTGCATGTACCTCTCTTAGTTCGGCGTATTTTGCCTTAAGCCTCTTCACCTCGTCAAGGTGGAGGTACATCGAAGAGGTTATTTTTTTTTTTTTTTTATTTTATTTTTTTTATACAATATAAACATACGAAAAAGTAAACAAAAAATTATCTTCAATTTATGTACAAAAAAATAGAAAACTTTGAAAATATAAATAAAAAATTGAACCTTCTAAACATAAAATTTATCTTCAAAATACATACAAAGTTCAATACAGTTTTCGTTTAGGGCAAAGAAAGAAAACATTTCAAAAGAATAATATTGTTTCTATGCTAAGAGAAATATTTTAAGTAGGATTGATTGGAAATCTAATTTTCTTTCATTCACACACTCAAGATTTAGGGGTGTTTCCACCTCGCCAGTGATCCAACACTCAAGATTTAGGGGTGTTTCCACCTCGCCAGTGATCCAACATTCAGGGCTTAGGGGTGTTTCCACCTCGCCATTGGCCCAACATTCATAACAAATCTCCAAAATCAGTCCAATTTAAATTTAGCCATGTACTTAAAGCCTCTGTTCGATACTGAGTACATTTCTCTGTAGAATTAGTATGCATAATGCAATGGCTGCCTTTCTCATCTACGATGAGTGAATCAATTTTTGGGCAACCAAAATCTTCCAAGTTTACTACAAAACATCTGTATAAATGTTGTAATAGAAATCTTTTCTTTTCTAGACCCTTAACGAAGACAAATTTATATTTGCAATCAATAAACTTGAAAATATCTCTAATAAGTTCATATTCAACCTCCCCATATTTCCATTTAATTTTATGATAGTAATTTTCTAGCCAGTAGTTTGTTCTTTTACTTTTATCATTTTGTTTATATTGTTTTGGTGGTTTAAATATCCAGTGTCTTGACGACTTGAATGCATGGTCATAAAGAGAAAATTCTTTAATAATGAAACCTCCCAGGCTATCGACAAAGCACTGGAAGTCTGCTATCACTACACCTGCCGAAGCCATACTGAACACTAAGCAAAAGTTTCTCCTCCTTTTATACCAAACGTCGAACTATACCTGTCAACGGGTTATACTCGACAACTCTATCGTGTATAATAAGACAAAAAGCTGTAGTCTGAGCAGGGAAATTTCTTTTAGATTCAAATTCTAACCTTACATCAACCGGGCCACTTTTGATCGATTCAGACTGTTTGGAACAATCAATTATAACCAATGGTGATTTCTCTTTAAAGTTTACTAAACAAGACAAAGGTTGTGTATATTCACCATAATATGATGTCTGGAAAGAAGTGTACATATGATAAAGCAGGGCATACCTATTGGACTCAAAATCAATATTCAAATCATCATACGGATAAGATTTACAGTTTAAATAAAGTTTCACATTTGATAAGTTACAGTGATCAAACTGGCTGGAATCTTTTTCAGAATTATTAGATCTATTTGTTTGAAAAGCTAAGATTATATAGCGCGGTTTTTCCAACTGACTTGTAGTTTTTACCGACCAAATATGTCGTTTAGTTGCCGGCAACAAAGGATAGTCGTAAAGTTCCAAATTTCTAAACCCAAGTGAAAATACCTTTTCTGATTTTAGATGACGCATGAGAGCCAATCTCTGATGTTCATTTACTGTAACATAAGGTATCTTCCAGGAAACATTTAACAATTCAATTTTACATTTTTCCAAAATTCTATCCGGCTGACCGTCATTGGGCGATTGCCTAATAGTCATGTAAGAGTTTTCATCTTGTCTACTTCTAACAAGAATCAGCTCCTGCTTAACATTCATTATAATTTTCTGACATAAAATTGGGCCAAATGCACTCTTTCTGGTAAAAATTGTATCAGCTGTGTCTCTCTAAATGACCAATTTGCTCTATTAGGCTAACATTGAATGAGATCGGACAAACTTTAAAATTAGTACAATCTTGAAGTCCATGTATGAAAAAGTAGGAGAAAAGTAATTGTGAACATAAACTTGTAGTACAAAATTAAGGAAGTAACGTACAAATGAATGTATCCAAAGGGCTGTTTCCCTCCTACATTGCGAACAGTGTGCATGAAAACAAAAACAAACTTGCAGATTAACCTTATTAATATAATGAATTCATGAAAAATTTAATTGCACCGCCTCAATATCTCATAAAAAATTGGGTTTCTAGAAAAGGTTAAAAATCTGACGCCATCTCTCCTAACCAATGCAATTTTTTAAGTATTTTATTTTGCTATTAAGTTCAGTAAGATATACAGGTCAATCACTAGAATTTCCGGTCCCCTATCACATCAAATTCTCCTATTTGTACTATTATAGTTTGCAATACATTATTGCATCATCTCTAGTATATATCTTGATCACAATTAGCCAAAGGTTTGGTTTAGATGGGTTGGGCAAAATATAATATGTTTAGAGTTAGACAAAAATGCCTTAGGGGCTGGTTTAGTTAGGCTAGGCAACATTTCATAGGTTTAGATTTAGACAAAATGTCATTTTTACCTGCAAATTAGATTATTTTATATGAACTACGATAAGTGGGCGTGGCTTAAGTGCTCGTCGAAATCGATGATTAGTCGGCGGGCATGACGCATCTGTAGCATGCATCTTGATCATAATTGGGCAAAGATTTTATTTAGATAAGTTGGCAAAATATGATCAGCCTAAATGTAGGCAATATGTTCTGCGGTTTGGATTAAATAGGTTATGCAAAATATAAGAGGTTAGGTTAGGTTAAGGTTAGTTTCGTAAGGTTAGGTTAGGTTAGAGTAAGTTGGGTTGGGTTAGGTTTAAACAAATATAAGAGGTTAGGTTATGTTAGGTTATGTAAGGTTAGGTTAGGTTAGAGTAAGTTGGGTTGGGTTAGGTTTAGGTTCAGCCAAAATGTCGTTTGTTCCCGCTGGCATTACATTATTTTTTATGAATTTTGCGGCCGCAAAATGCATATAAAAATAATGTAATGTGCGGGAAAAACGACATTTTGGCTGAACCTAAACCTAACCCAACCCAACTTACTCTAACCTAACCTAACCTTACATAACCTAACATAACCTAACCTCTTATATTTTGTTTAAACCTAACCCAACCCAACTTACTCTAACCTAACCTAACCTTACGAAACCTACCTTAACCTAACCTAACCTCTTATATTTTGCATAACCTATTTAATCCAAACCCCAGAACATATTGGCTACATCTAAGCTGATCATTTTTTGCCAACTTATCTAAATAAAATCTTTGCCCAATTATGATCATGATGCATGCTACAGATGCGTCATGCCCGCCGACTAATCATCGATTTCGACGAGCACTTAAGCCACGCCCATTTATCGTAGTTCATATAAAATAATCTAATTTGCAGGTAAAAATGACATTTTGTCTAAATCTAAACCTATGAAATGTTGCCTAGCCTAACTAAACCAGCCCCTAAGGCATTTTTGTCTAACTCTAAACATATTATATTTTGCCCAACCCGTCTAAACCAAACCTTTGGCTAATTGTGATCAAGATATATACTAGAGATGATGCAATAATGTATTGCAAACTATAATAGTACAAATAGGAGAATTTGATGTGATAGGGGACCGGAAATTCTAGTGATTGACCTGTATATCTTACTGAACTTAATAGCAAAATAAAATACTTAAAAAATTGCATTGGTTAGGAAAGATGGCGTCAGATTTTTAACCTTTTCTAGAAACCCAATTTTTTATGAGATATTGAGGCGGTGCAATTAAATTTTTCATGAATTCATTATATTAATAAGGTTAATCTGCAAGTTTTTTTTGTTTTCATGCACACTGTTCGCAATGTAGGAGGGAAACAGCCCTTTGGATACATTCATTTGTACGTTACTTCCTTAATTTTGTACTACAAGTTTATGTTCACAATTACTTTTCTCCTACTTTTTCATACATGGACTTCAAGATTGTACTAATTTTAAAGTTTGTCCGATCTCATTCAATGTTAGCCTAATAGAGCAAATTGGTCATTTAGAGAGACACAGCTGATACAATTTTTACCAGAAAGAGTGCATTTGGCCCAATTTTATGTCAGAAAATTATAATGAATGTTAAGCAGGAGGTGATTCTTGTTAGAAGTAGACAAGATGAAAACTCTTACATGACTATTAGGCAATCGCCCCATGACGGTCAGCCGGATAGAGTTTTGGAAAAATGTAAAATTGAATTGTTAAATGTTTCCTGGAAGATACCTTATGTTACAGTAAATGAACATCAGAGATTGGCTCTCATGCGTCATCTAAAATCAGAAAAGGTATTTTCACTTGGGTTTAGAAATTGGGAACTTTACGACTATCCTTTGTTGCCGGCAACTAAACGACATATTTGGTCGGTAAAAACTACAAGTCAGTTGGAAAAACCGCGCTATATAATCTTAGCTTTTCAAACAAATAGATCTAATAATTCTGAAAAAGATTCCAGCCAGTTTGATCACTGTAACTTATCAAATGTGCAACTTTATTTAAACTGTAAATCTTATCCGTATGATGATTTGAATATTGATTTTGAGTCCAATAGGTATGCCCTGCTTTATCATATGTACACTTCTTTCCAGACATCATATTATGGTGAATATACACAACCTTTGTCTTGTTTAGTAAACTTTAAAGAGAAATCACCATTGGTTATAATTGATTGTTCCAAACAGTCTGAATCGATCAAAAGTGGCCCGGTTGATGTAAGGTTAGAATTTGAATCTAAAAGAAATTTCCCTGCTCAGACTACAGCTTTTTGTCTTATTATACACGATAGAGTTGTCGAGTATAACCCGTTGACAGGTATAGTTCGACGTTTGGTATAAAAGGAGGAGAAACTTTTGCTTAGTGTTCAGTATGGCTTCGGCAGGTGTAGTGATAGCAGACTTCCAGTGCTTTGTCGATAGCCTGGGAGGTTTCATTATTAAAGAATTTTCTCTTTATGACCATGCATTCAAGTCGTCAAGACATTGGATATTTAAACCACCAAAACCATATAAACAAACTGATAAAAGTAAAAGAACAAACTATTGGCTAGAAAATTACTATCATAAAATTAAATGGGAATATGGGGAGGTTGAATATGAACTTATTAGAGATATTTTCAAGTTTATTGATTGCAAATATAAATTTGTTTTCGTTAAGGGTCTAGAAAAGAAAAGATTTCTATTACAACATTTATACAGATGTTTTGTAGTAAACTTGGAAGATTTTGGTTGCCCAAAAATTGATTCACTTATCATAGATGAGAAAGGCAGCCATTGCATTATGCATAATAATTCTAAAGAGAAATGTACTCAGTATCGAACAGAGGCTTTAAGTACATGGCTAAATTTAAATTGGACTGATTTTGGAGATTTGTTATGAATGTTGGGCCAATGGCGAGGTGGAAACACCCCTAAGCCCTGAATGTTGGATCACTGGCGAGGTGGAAACACTCCTAAATCTTGAGTGTGTAAATGAAAGAAAATTAGATTTCCAATCAATCCTACTTAAAATATTTCTCTTAGCATAGAAACAATATTATTCTTTTGAAATGTTTTCTTTCTTTGCCCTAAACGAAAACTGTATTGTACTTTGTATATAATTTGAAGATAAATTTTATGTTTAGAAGGTTCAATTTTTTTATTTATATTTTCA
Organism: Triatoma infestans; assembly: GCA_011037195.1. Classification (NCBI taxonomy): domain Eukaryota; kingdom Metazoa; phylum Arthropoda; class Insecta; order Hemiptera; family Reduviidae; genus Triatoma; species Triatoma infestans. Next base: position 15,540 of record JAAEAF010003097.1, on the reverse strand, counting down.
AAGTTTTCTATTTTTTGTACATAAATTGAAGATAATTTTTTTGTTTACTTTTTCGTATATTTATATTGTATAAAAAAATAAAAAAAAAATAAAAAAATAAAAAAAATAAAAAATAACCTCTTCGATGTACCTTTACCTTGACGCGGTGAAGAGGCTTAAGGCATAATGCCGAACTAAGAGAGGTACATGCAAGTTCCGACATGTTTGACTTGACAGAATAGGCTACGATATGCTGTTGGACATGTTCTGGCATGCTTAGTTTAATAGGAAAACAAAATATAGGGTATCGATCATGTAGAGATAGGTTCTTTTTCATTTATGATGCAAGATTTGGGCGGGGAGGGGATACAACTCTCAATTCTATTGGCTAGTTAAAGTGACGTCATAGGGTGGGGAGAATATCTATATAAAGGCAAAGCTCTACTGCTCTTCATTAGTTCATTATTATAACTTGTGTTGTGCACATCTTAAGATGGAATTCCAAAAAGTGCTGAGTGAGCTAAATGAGAAACGGACTTTTTGTCCTCTGACAGAACTTGTTGTTGGTGAGCCATACATTATTGTCCAACTTGAAAGGGTTAAAACCAAGTATGGAGATAGAATTGTAGCTTGTTTGGCGAAGAGTGATGGCGATGAGCTGAAAATATTTTTACCGCAGCGATTTGAATTGTCATTGGAGTTTATCGACCGCTACAATAACGATGATACAGAATTTGTTTCATTAGTTTACTTGGGTATGAAGGGAAGACGACATGACTTACGTTTCATTTAAACTGTGTTTTGAATGTTGGGTCAATGGCGTGGTGGAAACACCCCTAAACCCTGAATGAAGTCACTGGCGTGGTGGAAACACCTCCAAACTTTGAATGGCATGTGTGAACATTTTTTTTATAATATTGTGGAAAGTTCTTTTATTTATTTTGAGAAAATTCTTTTAGTTTGTCAATAAAGATTACTTCATTTTTCTATTTCAATTTCATTGTATTTGTAACTATTAAATAAATAAAAAAAATAAAAAAATAACCTCTTCGATGTACCTTTACCTTGACGCGGTGAAGAGGCTTAAGGCATAATGCCGAACTAAAAAGGTACAAATCTAATATTTCTCCAGGTTTAGACAATTGTAAGAAGAATATTGATATGAACAAGTTAAGGACATGTCCTGTTGCAAAATGTCTTTTATTCCTAGATTAAGTATAATTACTTCATATGTAAAACTGTACATAATGTATGTAATACATTAAATAAATAATACAATAACTCAAGTATGACTCACTATTTATTTTCCCATATTTTAACAAGAGTAAGAGGTAAGTTGATACGAACATGTTGAGGGATGTCTGATGAGAATGACGTCACCTACCCTGTGTGTTGAGTGAAACGCGCACGGTGGAACTTGCAAAATGTTATTCATACTGGACAAGCTCAAAGTCCAATTTAATAAATCAATACGGTGAAATATTTTTTTTTTTTGTTGCGCACGGTAGAATGGGCAAAATGTTATATATATACTGAACAAGTTTAAAGTCCACTTTAATAAATGAATATGTTGAGACATTTCCTGTTGCACGTTTGTACAAATCATTTTGTTCGATGTTTTAGCAAGAGTAAGAAATAAATTAAAATGAACATGTTGAGACATGTCATGTTGTACGGTATGACGCAATACGTACAAATCTAGTATTTTATTTTTTCGATGTTTTAGCAAGAGTAAGAAATAAATTAAAATGAACATGTTGAGACATGTCATGTGGCACGTTATGACACAATACGTACAAATCTAGTATTTTATTTTTTTCGATGTTTTAGCAAGAGTAAGAAATAAATTAAAATGAACATGTTGAGACATGTCATGTTGCATGGTATGACGCAATACGTACAAATCTAGTATATGTCCAAGTTTTGGCGAGAATATGAAATAGACAGGCTCAGTATAATACAATTAAGTCAGCAGTGGTGTGACGTCATGTTTAGATACTTTCTGTTGCAAGTTTGTACAAATCAAGTATTTTTTTATAGATATTTTAGCATTAGTAAGAAAAAAATTAAAATGAACATGTTGAGACATGTCATATTGCATGGTACGTCTCAATACGTCCAAATTTTGTTAGCAGTGGTGTGACGTCATACAGGGTAGTACATTTATAGCTCACCAGAATGCGCATTTGAAAAGACATTAATGACGTCACATAGCCGCCATCTTGGTTTATAGAGGGGGAAGTGGGCTGACGTCATCAAATATGTTTTATTACATGCCTGTCAGAACATGTCGGTTTCAGTTCGGTTACCTTCAGCAATGTTCGGCTATGTTGAGGCATTTTCTGTTGCAAGTATGTACAAAACTAGTATTTTTCCAAGTTTTGGCGAGAATATGAAATAGACAGGCTCAGTATAATACAATTAAGTTAGCAGTGGTGTGACGTCATTTTGAGACATTTCCTGTTGCACGTTTGTACAAATCAAATATTTTTTTTGGATATTTTAGCAAGAGTAAGAAATAAATTAAAATAAACATGTTGAGACATGTCATGTTGCATGGTATGACGCAATACGTACAAATCTAGTATTTTTTCGATATTTTAGCAAGAGTAAGAAATAAATTAAAATGAACATGTAGAGACATGTCATGTTGCATGGTATGACGCAATACGTACAAATCTAGTATTTTTCCAAGTTTTGGCGAGAATATGAAATAGACAGGCTCAGTATAATACAATTAAGTCAGCAGTGGTGTGACGTCAGGTTTAGATACTTTCTGTTGCAAGTTTGTACAAATCAAGTATTTTTTTTATATATATTTTAGCATTAGTAAGAAAAAAATTAAAATGAACATGTTGAGACATGTCATATTGCATGGTACGTCTCAATACGTCCAAATTTTGTTAGCAGTGGTGTGACGTCATACAGGGTAGTACATTTATAGCTCACCAGAATGCGCATTTGAGCAGACCTTAATGACGTCACATAGCCGCCATCTTGGTTTATAGAGGGAGAATTGGGCGTGGCCTAAACACTCATCCAGTTCGATGATTGGTCAGTTGGAGAGGGAGAGGGGGGTGGCTTAAATGCACGTCGAGTTCAATGATTGGCCAGTTAGAAAGGGGTGGGGGTATGTGGGCGTGGCCTAAGTGGTCGTCCAGTTCGATGATTGGTCAGTCGGACAGGAGTGGGGGTAAAGGGGCGTGGCCTAAGTGGTCGTCCAGTTCGATGATTGGTCAGTTGGAGAGGGGTGGGGGTAAAGGGGCGTGGCCTAAGGGGTCGTCCAGTTCAGTGATTGGTCAGTTAGAGAGGAGTGGGGGTAAGTGGGCGTGGCCAAAGGGCTCGTCCAGTTCGATGATTGGTCAGTTGGAGAGGAGTGGGGGTAGTGGGCGTGGCTTAAGTGCTCATCCAGTTCGACGACAAAAAAGGTGTCCCAGAACCGCCATTTCCCCTCTACTCAGAGGGCACTTTAGGTTGTACGTATTTGTTTTCTAAAGGATTGGAAAAGTGTTTATTTTTAGAAAAGAAACTGAATAAACCTGTATATGATTTACAAGATTTTGGGTGTCCCCCAATAAAAACATTGCCCACAGTAAATCATTTTAAGTGTAATTTTCATAATAATACTAAGTATATTTGTTCACTTCAATATGTGTACAGATTGGCCTCTTGGGCAAACATTAACAAATTTAAATTAGATCTTTACAACTCTCAAGCTAGACTAAATACTTTTACTAGATGTAATAATTACAACTGTGTAAGTAGAGATGTGTTAGCTTTTAATGGATTTGTTTATATTAAGAAAGATACCATAGCATGTGTGTATTGTAATCTTCTATTAGATTTAGATATGGTAACAGATTGTCCTTGTACATTGCATAAAAAGGAAAGCCCATACTGTTATTATATGAAATATATACTTTAACACAAAACTAATGCAACACATCCAACAAGAGATTAGTTGTGTTTGTATTAGCAAGCTGTCACAATATAAAAGAAATGGAGGAGTGGACTTATGTTACATCACACCCTTTCTACCATCAATTTCTACAAGATTTTTCCAAAATTACCTTAGGAAAAGATGGAGACGATGCAGTTAAGTTCATGAGAATATACAATCGTATGAAAGAATTGGAAAATTATTCTAAAGAATATATTAGAAAAAGCAAGCATAAACCTTTCCATTATATAGGTTGTGTTTGGTCAAACCCAAAGTGTAAAGTAGGACCTGACACTTGCATATGTAGCCTTATCGGCCACTCATATTATAATATTATTAGAGACTTGGATGAAATTTACCATTGTAATTATAAAAACAAAACATAATAAATAATTTATATAGAACTGATTTGTAAGATAAACAAAAAATAAACAAGTTTCTTTTTGAAATAATTGTTTTATTATGACTACCTTATTGACAACAGAATTAAATACATAAAAATACACAAAGTATTGAATATCAAAAAATATTAAAGTCTTTAGCTAGATATTATAAAATGTTTGCCCCCACGACTTGGAAGCCATCTCGCGGCGCACAAACATTATTAAAGTCCTTAAAATGTTTTTAAATATTATAAAACTTAGCCCTAGTCTTGTATGCCATCTCACGGCCCAAAAACATTATTAAAGTCCTTAAAATGTTTCTAGCTAAATATTACACATCTTAGCCGCATGTCGTGTATGTCATCTCACGGCTCAAAAACAATATTAAAGTCCTTAGAATGTTTCTAGCTAAATATTATAAAATCTTAGCCGCATGTTCTGTGTGTCATCTCACGGCTCAAAAACACTATTAAAGTCCTTAGAATGTGTTTAGCTAAATATTATAAGTGTAAACATGAACAAAATATCAAAAAATATTAAAGTGTTTAGCTAAATATTATAAAATAGTAGCCCTCGACTTGGATGACAGTTCACGGCTCAAAAACATTATTAAAGTCCTTAAAATGTATTTTAGCTAAAATATTATAAGTGTAAACATGAACAAAAAATATTAAAGTGTTTAGCTAAATATTATAAAATAGTAGCCCTCGACTTGGATGACAGTTCACGGCTCAAAAACATTATTAAAGTCCTTAAAATGTTTCAAGCTAAATATTACACATCTTAGCCGCATGCCATCTCCCGGCTCAAAAAAAATTTTTTTTCCCTGACAAATTTCGACCTTATATTTTCAAGCTAAATATTATAAAACATAGCCGCAGGTCAGGCATGCCCATCTCGCGGCTAACAAATATTCTTTTTACCTTAGATTGTTTTCAAGCTAGATTTTTCAAAACGTAGCCGCATGCCTCGCATGCCATCCCGCGGCTCAAAAATATTTTTTCTCCCTGGTTAAAAATCAGATGGGGGGTCTCATCGTAATTTTGTAACCGCGCGCCAGACCCCAGCCTTCGGGCGTAAATTCATAAGTGCCTGGGACTCAAAAAAAATGGCCCTAGAACCGGTAAATAATATCTACTACCATGGGATCTGAAACTATGTTATCTGTCAAAATTCCTCAACCGGAAGTACCACTTTACAAGATGTTTTTTTTACATTTTTGCGATTTTCTCAAAAATGGCTCAGACAATTTTCTTGAAACTTCGTATATAATTAAAGATACAAAGATCTACATCTTTTATTTAAAACATTTGTCTGGGAAAATTCATTTAAGGGCACTTCCGGGCGATGGGTAGTGTGATTAGTTTTCATCTAAAGTCTATTTCAGTTTATTAGACCGGACGTGCGTTTTTACTGAACGGTTTGTCAATTTTGGACGAATTTCGTTAACTTTGGTACACAAACTATAAGATTTGTCAACTATAATTTTGAGAACAGGAGTAAGAGAAAGTTGTGTGAGTGTTTCGCACCAGATTTTTTTTTATTTTTTTTTACGTTTTCCCCCTAAGGGGAATTTTATTTTCCACATGGATGGGTACGTCTGTATGGGTGTGTGTACGTATTAACAAAATATTTCAAAAACAATATCGCTGAAAACTCAAACTAGATATTCCACTTAGGCCCATCCACCGGAAAGTTCATTAACCGGAAGTGCGACTTTACTAAATAGTATTTTATTATTGGTGATATTCTCCAAAACAGGTCCAAAGATTTGGTTTAAACTTCATATACTATCAACATATATAACAAACACCTCTCTTCTATTTGACGTATTTTCCGGGAAAAATTGGTTTTTCTTAGGGTTCTAGAAAAACTGTTGCGTTATGTTTTCCTCTAAGGTACCACTTAGTTTATGATTTTGCCACCAACATAATAATAATAAATATAATAATAGTGTTTATTTAGTCAAAAATACATACATATCGCTTAATAAACTAGAAAAAAAGAGATAAACACAAAATGCATGGAGATTTTTCTCCGTCTGCTGAGTTGCAAATTTACAATTGTGCTGTAAAATACAACAAAAGATACAACAAATACAGAAGAGAAAACAATACAAAATAAATGAAAAAGAAATCAACTATTCCTTTAATATATACAACACTTGTAATCACATACGGATGATAAAAAATACATACATAAATAAAAAATAAAATCTTCTTATTAATAATTAAATTCATTAACTAAAAATTGTCTATACAGGAGAGAATCTTTCAAGTATTTACAAAGGATATTCCAATTTTCACCGTTCAGCTATCTACAGAGTTCTAATTCCTTTAGAACCTTCTTACCGAAATATTTTAATCTGTAGCTAGATAAGACTGGGCAACTAGATATGAAGTGAATAACATCCTCTAGTTGTTTCAAATTACATAACGAGCATAGCTGAGGTAGATATGTATTAAATGGTCTATAATTCAAATTCAATGTTTCCGTCCGTGCTTTTAAAATTAATTTGATATCATTAAAACTTCTATTTGTTAAATAACTACAGTTATAATTTAATTTTGGGTAGATTTTATGATGTGTTCCCGCTAATGCCCTCACTTTCGCATTCACTTTTCATTCATTTTCTAATTTATTTAATATTTTATTTAATTTCCCCTTCCACGATTCCAAAGAATAGAACTAAAATCTTCCAACTGCAACTGGAATTTTTCACCGAAATTTTTCCAAGTATTAAACCAAAATAATTTTCTCGAAATGACATATGAAGTGATAAGTTTTGGTAACCTACCGTCTGGCAATTAAGGAATTTTCATTATATAGTTAAAGTGCAATCTTAAGGTATAAATGTACATATCATTTTTTCTTAATTCTAACAGCAACATATAATTTGGTGTATTTGTAGGAAGTTGGAATAACTTTTTAAGAAAAAGCCTATGTAATTTTTCCACATAAATTTGTCTATAACCCCACACATGGGCAGCATAGCACATAAGAGTGCGAGATGTGGCATGAAACAATCTGTATGTAACAATCTGCCACCAACATAATATTAATTCATATTAGAAGTATTGATAGAATTTCAAATTTCAGGAAAATCGGTTTACTAAAAGTGCCATTTTACAGAATTGGTTTTTGAATTTACGGCAATTTTTGGAAAACTACAAAGATTTCCTTTAAACTCTGAATGCTAACTGCATAAATAGAAACATATAACTTTTATTTAAAACATTCTTCTGCAAAACTTGAATTTTAGTTGGTGTATTGTATTTCTGTCAGTTAGCTTAAATTTAAATTGCTCATTAAATTTCTTAGTTTTGACATGGGGTGCTCTATATAAGACCTCTCTGGTCAGAACAATTGAAATCTCCACTATTTTTATGATCGCCTTATTTAACATTCTACGTTGCAATTTTAATGAAAATTTCTTGATTAAACTGTATTAATTAGTAGACTAAGAGGATATCGTATGAGTGTTTCACACCAGATATTTTTTTTTCATTCAATACTTCGGGAAATAGTAAGCAGCATAATTCCAATCGGAGGTGATTGGGCCTATGTGCTTAAATTAAGCAGCAATCAATTCTAGAAATTGAAATCACACTCAAAAAAACAATAAATTGATACGTATAGTTTATATAAATAAAAGCAGATATACTTTTGTATATATGCACAATACATAATTCGCAATAAAATGTATAATGGGGTTGTTGAAGGAAAGAAATGATCAGTCGAGCAATGAATTAACTAAATGTGGTTAACACTCTGTAATATTGTAACGCAGCCAGTTGTGCCATCTAGGAGAGGAAGTAGGAACCTCAAGTTCTTTTAGTGGCCACTAGGAAGCTCTGGCGGCGCTCTCTGGTTCTTTCTGGAAGGATTGAGAAGATTCTCCACCGGTATAAATAATGGGACCACAGAGAGTTTTGCAGAGTTTTCTAGTTACGAACAAAGTGTACGTTTGTGGAAAGTGTATAAAAAGTGAACAAAGTGAACTTTTGTGCTTTAAACTGTGAATTAATTATTAGTAAGTGTTGTATTTTGTAATTTATTGTGTATAACAATAAATTGGTGTTTTCTTTATTGAAGTTTAGAGTATTATATCTATACGAACCCACTTGAACTAGTTGCAGTAGCTAGTTTAGAGGAAAAAACGTTACAATATGATAAATGACACTGACTGCATGGACTTTACACTTAAAATGACAGAATAAGGTTGAGTGGTAAAGGGTATGACACGTAGAAGTAACTGGCGAGTGACCTCAGTAGTAAGAACTGTTCTGTCTCCCGTCGCTGTATTTGTGGTTTCTTCCACTCTAGTCCGAGAGAGTGCTCCTGCCATTCTAGTATCTATCTTTCTCTGCTACGAATACTCTCTTTGGATACTATTATATCATCCCCTCTCCTGAAGAAATTTTTCATATGAGAAAAATTTGAGAGTGCTGGTGAGTGTATGTGTGTAGCACATCTGGTTTGGCTACGATTTTGTTGAAACTGTGGTTTAGCTAGCCTGGGTTGTTGAAACTAGCTAAGTTGATCGAGACTAGCTTTTGATGCAGAATGCTAGTGATGATTCTGTTGCAAGCTAGCCAGTGATGTTGAAAGCTAGCTTGTGATGTTGAGGTACCGTTAATGATGTATTCTTGTGACATCGTAAGGAACGAAAGAGAGAGAGGAAGAGAGTGAATTTATGAGTTTGTAGCCCATAGCAATAATTTTTAAAAAAATATACAAATATAAAAAAATATACAAAAAATGTAGCATAATTAAGTATTACAATAAATAGATGATGAAAATTGTCTTTTTGCTACTTCAGTTTGTAAGAAATGTTTACATTTTCAGGTTAAATTAATAATTAACATTAGAAACAAATTATTATCATAGATTATTTTATTTATTTTTTTATTTTTTTTAAATCATGAGCATTAAAAAATATTTATGTTATAAAAGAAGTTATTAATATTGAAAATATTATTTCCTTAATTAACTAGTTCGTAATATTAACATGGACAAATGATTGAAAAATTTTTAATAATGAAAAATAATAATAAATAATAAAATAAATAAATAATAAATAATAATACAAATAGTAACTCTCCCCTCCGTGTGATTGTAAGATTTGAATGTATTTATTAGTATGAATGTATTTATTAGTAAGAATGTATTTATTAGTATAAATGTATTTATTAGTAAGAATGTATTTATTAGTATAAATGTATTTATTTGTATGAATGTATTTATTAGTTTGCACGTTTTATTGGAGTAAATGATAGCATGAGTGAGTGTAAATAGTGTATACATGTTTTAGATTTCTAGCTATTTTTTAAGGGGTGTAGGAATATTTATAAAAGTACTACGTCCTGATTAGATCTAGGAAAAATTCCAGGGGAAGGAATATTTATAGAAATACTTCTCCTCAATGCAAATAGCCACCAAACAAGGAAGATAATATAAAGTAATGAGTTGAGTCCAGTAGATATTGATTTCAATTTCTTTAGTTATATAATACCTATGAAAATATACAAACAATATGTGAATAATTATTATATAAGATTATTTTGAGGGGCAATCCTCAGAAGAGCACTTGCCCCGTTATGTTTTGTTTTTACAAAGGATGGCACTGTTTAGGTATCCGCACTCCCCCTCGTCAACTGGTTTGATGGTGTAAGAGGAGATGTGCGGAACCATGTTCGATATACTTATGCTCCACCATACCTTGCTGGTCAAAGTATTGTGTTGGATGCCATAAAGGTAAACTAGTAGAACATGTGCCATCATGACTGAACAGTAAACGGATCGAGAAGAAAAAATTATTCGGAAGGCGCTAATGACCTTAGCTGTCGATGCGTCAAAAAAAAAAAAAACAAATAGTAAGGATACTAAAGCTTAATATAATATTCAATAGGATACGTTGTTTATTATTATATCCTAATAATTAATGATAACATATTTTTAACGTATTAATTTATTATATTGATATATTAATGATATTTTTTTTAACATATGTTTTTTTTTAAATAGTTCATAATATTGACACGGAAAAAATGATGGATGACTTTTAATATTTTTATAATGAAAATAACATTTAGTTTACTCAAATTGTAAGAATGCTAAAGTTTAATATAATATTCAATAGGATACATTATTTATTAATCATATGTTCTTTATATCTTAGCCTAATAATTAATGATAATTTTAACATATTAATTTATTATTTTGATATATTAATGAAATATTTTTTTTAGCTATACACACACACACACACCTATTTACAACTATTATTTATTTATTTACAATAATTTATGATAAGTGTCTTAATCCTTCTATGTATAACAATTACATATGTGTATGTGTATTTGATATAATTAATAAATAATAAGGATTAAAAAAAGGGGATGCCAAAAAATATATGGGTAGTAATAAATAACGGTAATGGTCCAATGGATGTTATTTGAATCAAGTGATTCTGAAATTATGCAATTTACCAACTTTGAATCAAGGTGCAATGATTCGATTTGTTTACTTCTTATGTTTTTTAATATAGTTTAAGTTTTAAGTCATATATTGATATGCTTGTAATATATTATTTTTTATTTTATTAAAGTTTGTTATTTTTGTTTTCATCGATTTAGTTATCGTATGTAGTATCATCTTTTTTTTTAAATTTTTTTTATTTGTTTACTGTTATTGTTGATGACTGTTTTATTTTGATTTATTATCTATTTCATTGATAATAGATTTTATAGTGATTGCTTATTGATTAAAATATAAATCTAAGGCTAAGCGAGCAGGAATACATCTTGTAGGAATGAGGAATATTTGCGCAATTTAGTGGGAAAGGAGCTATTGCAAAGGTTCTGGAAATGAGCTCATGAGTGATCACAGATGTAGATTGATGGTGCACATTTATAATTTAAATTTTCGAAGTATGGAATGATGTCTGCAGATTTCGTAGTATCGTCGTTTAATTAATTGTTTAACGTTTCCTTTCTAGATAATTCCAAAATGCTAAAAGGTCGTGAGAGAGAGAAAAAATGTACATAACTTAAAGATTACGAAATTCATTTGTTTTCATTCATGATGTTGCTAAAGAAAAACATATTTAGTTATAAAACATTATAAAAAGATTAATATTAAGGATTAAATATGCCTATTTCAAATAGGAAATCTTTTTAGCATATAACACAGACTGTGTGTATTATTAAATTTGAATGTTATATTATTTTTGAGCCTCAAAGAATTTATTAATGATGTTGACAAATATTATTAGTGATATTTAAAAATAATAAATTAATAATTAATAATATTCAGGGGCTCATTTCCAATAAATTGAAGTAGGGGAGGATGATTTAATTTATGGTTGTCTATAACAGACATACAAACACATCTATTCAAACAACATATATATATATAATATATATATGACATACCTACCTCATTGTACATATTGCTGGACATTAATATCACCGGAACACCATAAGCCCAACAATACATACACACACACAATCTGTCATCGCAAATTCAATTCTAATTCTTTTCATGTTCTCTTCACTTTTATTAAAAATTCAGATTTAATAGAGTAGATAGTTTATTTTTATTCTCTCACTATTAAGCTAACATTTTTACGAGTGGCCAAGGTAAACCAACATTATTCACATTTTCATTTCATATTTCATTTCCAATTTACTTCATAGCTATTTCCATTAATCATCAATTTATAAAAGTAACAATTTAATAAAGAGATATTTGTACGGCAATGGCCGGAGGAGTTGTTAAAGAGGAAGAATTCTTTGCTGCTCTACGTTTTGGGTATCATTAGTGCCTTTCTTCAGGAGCTCTGTAAAAATTTATTGGAGAAAATACATTATTTTACAGTATAGTAGTTATGAAAAAGTGCATAGATTTATAACAAAAAAAGATATATCATTATATATATATCATTTAAACAATTTAATACTTTCTATATTGACAAAAACCCAAAATTTACAATCTGATTTACACTAATTACATTGTAATTTACTATATTCTCCATTTTACTAAATTACTATATTCACCATTTGGTAAATTTTCCATTCACAACTTTTCCCACTTACTAAATTTTCCTTATTTCCTCAACATTCCGCATTTACTACATTCCAATTACTATATTCCCCATTGACTACATTCCAATTACTATATTCCCCATTTATTACATTCCCCATTCAAAACATAACCCATTTTCTACATTCCCCATTAATACATTACCATCCACAAAACTCCTCATTTAATACATTCCTCATTACAACAGTCCCATTTATTACATACATTTCCAATTTTCTATGTACCCCATTTATTACTCGTAGATTTCCTACTCGTTACATTCCCCATTATGACATTCCAATTACTACGTGCTCCATTTATTACATTTCCCCATTTAATACATTTCCATTTTCTATACATTCCATTCTCACGTATTGCTAATTTGCTACACTTCCTATTTATTATACTCCTCATTTATTCCCCATTTATTGCATTTCTATTTACTTACGTTCCCTACTTGCCAGTCAACAGGGGCTATTATGAGCTATTCCATTTACTATTAGCTGATTTCCGCTCCTTTATTTCCGAATTGAATTTATTACTAAATTTATTTAATTCCTTAATTTACTACCTTCTTCTTTCGCCATTTTCCTCCGTTTGCTAGTAAAAAAAGAATAAAAAATAATCACAACCAGTGACAATTACACACATGTCTTCATTCTCTCCCCCTCTCTTTCTCACGATCAAATGCAACTAAATATTACTTCATATCACAACTGTCATTGATTATATGTCCGTAATTCTTTTTATGGAAGCGCGGAATATATAGAGGACGTTGTCTCAGTCGCGAATTTGCGAATTTCTGAAGTATTCCGCCAGCACAGTAGTTATTAGATTTACTTTAAATCAGAAGTTTTTAGTATTTTCCTTTTATTCCGCTTCTTTTTTTTATTTTGTTTGCACACGCATTATATATGAGTAAATATAAGGGAAGATCAGAAAATGTAATATAGTACATAGCGTTATGAAGAAAGACTGAAAGGGATTGAATTAGATTGTGCAAGTGAAAATGAAGAGAAGCAGTAGCTAGAAGACGGCCAGGACGGCTTATTTATATATATATATCATGGGGGTTTACTATACTGACTGACTGAGTAAAAAATACCTGATAGTCGTAGGCAGTAATGTAGTGTAAGAACAGCCTAAGAGAGTTAGGTTTTGCGGCCGGACGTAGATGCGGCTCTATCCCCAGAGAATTGAATTTGGGCTGATCCTGTATATGATAGTATCTTCTGTTATTACAAGGATTGTATACATACATATAAGTATACAACCGTATATACAGAATACCACATACACAAATACATGAGTGTAAGAGTTTGATATGATGAGCAAAAGAGAACTGAAAGAGTATGTGTGTGTGTGTGTGTGTGAGAGAGAGAGATAGTGAACGTGTAATAGTGATTGTGTGTGGAGTTTGTGTACTCTAGTTTTTAGTAACCAACAGAGTGTGGCCGGTGTTAGAGTAGGGTTTTGTAAATTGCTGGCAAGGGATTTTTTTCCCCGCCTTTGAGTTCTTTTTCTTTTTTTCCTTGTTTTCTATGGACTGAACCCTGTTATTATATTTGACTAATAATAATGTGGCAACGACCCACCTAGAAAAATGAAAATATAGATTTATCCATACGCACACACATAATATATAATAACATCGTAATCCCATAGTAAACAAAAATCTGGTGTGAAACACTCCTTCTCTTATATAAATTAATCGAGAAATCTTCTTTAAAATACCAACGTTACAATTGTGGCCATAAAAATAGTGGTGTGGATTTTACATGTATACCTGAGCGGCCTTATATGGAACCGTCTATGTCAAAAACGGTTCCATAACGGTCGTTTTCAATAAAATCGTAAACAATTTAGTAAAATCGCACATCCAATTGATGGATTTTATCCGAAATGTTTTTTTTTTTAATTATTGGCATTAGCTCTCTCGGCCATAGCCATGTACAACCTTTCAGTTTACTGATCTAACAGTCTATCAGACCTACAGTTAGTAATTATTATCCACAATCTTGATCAATAAAAAGCGAACTTACAGTCATTCAAACTAATTCCATAAACTAAGGGGTGGGATGGATACTCGATATTCCTCACACCCCATTATACATAAACCTAAATTATAATTAATGTTTGTCAAAATGTATGTTTCAAGTTTGTTACTTGCGAGTTTATTTTCCTCTTTATTTTTTACATTTTTATTTTACAGTCCTTTATAAAATCAAATATCGCATCCACAGTCTCTTTTATTGGTTCTATTAATATACTTTTATAATAGAAAGGGTTATCCAACTGTTTGGATAGCTTACTAAACATCTTGTTTCTCTCCTTTTCGTATCTAGGACAAATCATGAGAATATGTTCTTAGCTTTCAGACATTTGACATTGGCTACAATTCGGGGAGCTCTCTATATTAATTTTATTTAAATATTCCTTCACAAGCCATGGTTTATCCTAAGACCACTCATGATGCGAGCTTTATTCTTTTGAATAAAGATTTTCCATACCAGGGATTCTTTCCAACTTTAGGGTTAATTGATTTGTAAAATAACGCTTTTCTCTCCGAGATATATTCATTTTGCCATTCATTAAATAAGGAGTACTTGATCTCGGGGTACAAGTCTGTAAAAGGGACTTTCACATATAACATTTCGCCTTCTTCTACGGCTCTCTTGGCTAAACAATCTGCTTTTTCATTCCCTTTGATCCCAACATGAGCTCTTATCCACATCAATTTGATGGTGCTCCGCTCTTCTTTCATAACATTAAACATACCAATTATTTCCAGCAAAATGTGATTTGTCTGCATAGATATTTTCATATTTTCTAAACAGACTGTGGCACTTTGGCTATCTGTTAATATAATCACATCCTTAGCAGATATAGATGTTAGATATTTCAGTGCCATTAATATCGCAATCATCTCGCAAGTATAAGTATTAATTATATCTGGTAATTTATACATTTATTCAGTTTCACTTTGTGGATCGTATACGCTGCATCCACTTTTTCCATTAATTTTAGATCCGTCTGTATAAATTAATCTAGCTGTAGGCCAATTATTATTATTATTATTCCCAAAAGGGGAGGGAAGTAAACCCTAAGCTATCCAAAGCCCCCTCGGGCCCATATAGGCCCATATAGCTGCCC
>JAAEAF010003096.1:0-93014 GCA_011037195.1 Triatoma infestans | reverse complement strand
TGGCTCCGACGATTTTCTTTAAACTTGAAACATCAACCACACATACAAAGAGCTACAACTTTTATTTGAAACATTTCTCCGGGCAAATGCAATGAAGGGCACTTTTGGAAGAGTGGTGGGGTTAGGTTTCCATCTAAAGTGCTATTTCAGTTTATTAGACAATTCTGTCATCTAAATAATGTTAATTAGAACTAAATATGTTGTTTGAAATTCCGAGTTTCAAAAAAATCGGATAACCGGAAGTGCGTTTACTGAAACAGTTTTTCCAGTTTTCGACGAATTTCATTAAATTTGGTACACAAACTATAAAATTTGTCAATTATAATTTTGAGAACTGGAGTAAGAGAAAGTTGTGTGAGTGTTTCACACCAGATTTTTTTTTTCCAATAAAATAAGTAGCTGTAAATAATTAGCCAATCACAGTGAAGAAATGAAGATATGAAATGTGGGTATTTGCTAAGCCAATCAGAAATTTAGAATTATCATGTTGACCATGCCCACATTTTGCACGTCTACTTCTACAATGTGATTGGCTAATTATTTATGGTTAATTATTTTATTGAAAAAATTAATTTAGAATTTTTTTTACTAATTTTCCCTCCATAGATATTTTATAAATGATCAAGTTATGCATTAAAATTAAAATATAGGGAAGGGAATAGCTAAGTGCTTAGCGTACTGTACTACCACGCGGTTGACGCGGGTTCGAGTCTAGCTGGGCTGCCCTTAGATTTTTCTTTCCTAGGAGCCTCTATAGCTCACTGTACGGTGATGGACAGTGTTGTCTGTAACGAGAGAACAGTGGCGGGCAGTGCACTGAGAAGGCTCTGGGCGCCATGACCATAGATGTTGACGCGCCTTAAATTAAAAAAAAAAAAATCAAGTAATTTCTAATATAATATTTACTTTTTTATATATTAATGTGACATATAAAGAAAAAACGCTAGAAATTTCATTGCATTATTGAAAAAGAAGTCATAAGATAATAATGCAGAACTGCAAGAGGCAATATAATAAGTCCGCCATTTTGTATTTGGCCGTTTA
Source organism: Triatoma infestans (assembly GCA_011037195.1). Classification (NCBI taxonomy): domain Eukaryota; kingdom Metazoa; phylum Arthropoda; class Insecta; order Hemiptera; family Reduviidae; genus Triatoma; species Triatoma infestans. The sequence continues at coordinate 91,970 of JAAEAF010003096.1, read as the reverse complement.
TACTAATGGAACAAAATTAAACTGATGTTAAATACCCATAAAATTTTCTCCAATGAATTCATAATATTCAGTTAAAAAAATCTCTTCTTAGATTTGGAGTTTTTTTTTTTTGTATCGTCCTTTTTGATACATTGATTGTCTATCCCATTGTATTGTCCTTAATTTTGTATAGGTTGGGACAGCCCACAAAGTATTAAAATTGGAAATCTATGCATTAGCTAATACAATGAATTTTTCACGTTTTTTTTTTGGCTAAATTCTTGAAAATGGCTCCAACAATTTTCTTTGGAAACTTTTTATATCAACTACACATGTTAAGCGTTAGAACTTTTATTTGAAACATTTCTCTTGGAAAAATTCATTTAAGTGGACATTTTTGGGAGCTGATGAGGCGTTTATATTTTCCTCTAAAGTGCTATTTTAATTAATTATACGATTCCTCCATCTAAATAACATTACGTAATTTAAATTATATATGTTGCCAAAAATTCCGTGCTTTGAAACATAAACGATTGACCGGAAGTGCGGTTTTTACTAAACAGTTTTTTTTTTCAGTTTGTTGCGATTTTCTCTGTGTCTGAAATCAAGGAGTTTCATTTGAACACAGTATACTGAATATACGTACAGAAAGGCGTATCACTTTTGTTAGCAACTTTTTGTCTAGGAAACTTTGATTCCCCCCACCACTTGTATGGTTTATGTTATGATATATGAGCGGAAGTTTTGAAATTTAAGGGAAAATTTTTCATTTTATATTGTATAATTGCATTAAGTGGATTAAGGGGAGAAAGACGTTTGAGTGGATCAAGGAATCACAAAATGTGTATTTCCGGTGAAAACGTAATTTATCAATACGTATAAATATAAATAAATCGACAAATAATGTGGTTGATTTAATTATTCTGAAATTAAATCTATTGTTATGATGGAAAAAAAAGTATATGCTTTGTTGTTTGGGTTGTATCGTATTTATAGCTTAGTATACCGGATGTCACAGGCGGAAATCAAGAAGAAGCGTTTGCAACGGATATCAATAAGGCATTTATGAGACTCAATCTAATAACCTAATTTATTTCCACTAAGTAAAGTTATGTTTTATTACGTTGTTATAATGAAAGGAAATCAAATATAACCTTGTACAATTCTTTTTTTTTTTGAACTTTTTAATGTCATTTCCGTTTCTATAATTAGTCGTTGGAAATTTTTATGATCTTTTGTGCATTAAACTAATCGAAATAAAAGGGCACACCTAAATGGATATAATTGTCCTTATATTGTGCAATCACGTAATTTGTTTTATATGTTATATTCGCATGAATTGGCGCCATATTGCCGGAGCCCTACATTAGGTGTTGTTTACTTTGTGATAAATGATGGTATACCTTGAATTCCTCCTATCCCCTTTTATATTATTATTTATACTTTAACGGTTTTCATTTTTAAGAAAATGACGTGAAGTTTTATGACTTATTTTTTACAACTTAGTGATTTTTGTTGTTGTTTGGTTGCTCTTTTTTACTTTCTCTTACTCCTAGTAAGAGAAAGTCTTGTAATCATGTCAAATTTTCGATATCGAGTTTTCACCGGAAATATCCGTTTTGAGGTACCCTGAGTCCAAAAAAGTGGAATTTAACAAATGGTCTGGTGCATGTGTGTGTATTTGTGAACAGCATAGCTCGAAAACGAAAAATGGTAAAAAGTTCAAACTTGATATTCCGTTTAGGTATCACCACGGGATCCGACAGTTGGTCGTCTGTCAAAAGTCCTAAACCGGAAGTACCACTTTACTTTCTTGCGATTTTCTCAAAACTTTAAATATCAACTATACATACAAAAATCTACAACTTTTATTTGTAACATTTCTCTGGGAAAATTCATTTAAGGGCCCTTTTTGAGGAGTGGTGGGGTTAGGTTTTCCTCTAAAGTGCTATTTCAGTTTTACTATACAATTCTATCATCTAAATAATATTAATTGAAATTAAATGTGTAGTTAAAATTCCGAGTTTGAAAAAGATCGGATGACCGGAAGTGCGTTTTTACTGAAGTGTAGTTTTCAGTTTTCTGGTATTTTCTCGAAAATGGCTCAGACGATTTTTTTAAACTGCGATTCTGAACTACACACTTGTATTTGAAACTTTTCTCTTGATAAAGTAATTTAAGGGGATTTTGGGGGGAGGGGTGGGGGTCATGTTTTTCTCTAAAGTGCTATCATAGTTGTTTATACAATTCTACCACCCAAACAAAATTAACTAGAAATAAATAGATGGCGAAAATTGCGAGTTTCAAGAAACTAGTAAACCGGAAGTGCGCTTTTAATGAACTGCTTTCTTCAGTTTTTGACGAACTTTAACGAATCATCAAATTGGTACACAAAACTATAAAATTTGTCAATTACAATTTTGAAAACTGGAGTAAGAGAAAGTTGTGTGAGTGTTTCGCACCAGATTTTTATTTTTGAAGTAAAACTAAATATAGATGATTTTATGTCTCAAAAATTTGTTATGAAGAAGATTAATCAATTCTTAATCTATGTTTAAAGGAGACGATATAGAATGTTGGCCGCACCGGCAACAGGCGAATCTGGTGGCACTTCTAGGCCACCTTCAAGACTGGCTGGTGAATCTCCAAATCCAGAAAGTGGAACAACAGTGGCAAATAGTGGGGCGGCAGAACAGACAGGCGGTGATACCGGCAGTGGCGGCGGTACTAATAATACTGGTGGCGGTGGTGGTGGGGAGAATGTGGCCACGCCCATACAACCCCCTCCATCTGATTCACAACCAGCTGTACAACAGCAACCAGACACTGAAGACGACCTAGACGGACAAGAGGTAAACCCAATTTATCTGATCTTGTTGTTATTGGACTAGTGTTTATCATATTTGCGTTGTGTATCTTCCATATTACTTTGATTATGAAGAAAGGTAATTTTGTTTTTATACTTTATATTCTAGTGCTTTCTTAAAACTATACACGTAAAATAATTTTGATAGAACACAAAGGTATCTTTTCTACAAAACTGGGCTTAGGTTAGGTTATATTTTTCACTCTAAATTATTGTACATTCTTCATTTCTTGAGTACTGTTTCTAACAATGATTTTACTTTAAAAATAAGATGAACTTTTGTTATTTAATTGTTACTAAACAGAACAAATTTGAATTTTCATCATGCCTAGTATAGTTATCTCTTTAGTATCAATTAGTTTTGATTTATTCCTAGCTAATTTTTAAATCTTCTATTCGATAAAATCAAAGCCAATTTTATTTATAAATAAACTAGATACTTAAAAGAAACTAAGAAGAAACTTTAAAAGAAACTTTCTTTCCAAAGTTGACCCTGAATTTTACACAAAAGATTTGAATCAGTTTCATGTAGGTACAACATACCTATATCCAATATTAAACTAAAAACCTCTGGGTTGTTTAATAAGAAATACCTTGAAATTTTTTTGCGTGCCTAATTAATATTAATAGATTCCAAAAAACAAAAAAAGAAAGTCTATTAATATATGAAATTAATTTGTAAAAAGAAAACAAAAGAAAAAAGCTTAATCTTTTCATAATATACTTTTCACTTGTTTATTATGTATTATATTTTTGAAAAGTTCATTTGTTTGTTTTGTAAGTGCTGTTAGTTTTTTTTTGTTTTATTTTTAGTTTTGTTTTGTTTTATTTTTCCACAAAATTTGTAAAATTGAGTTTTTTTTATACTTGGCACTTTTGGTTTTTTCCTTATATTATATTAAGATTTTTCTAAAAAAATTTTATTGTGATTAAGTAGGAACTTTTATCATTTATTTATTCATTCGCCTTTTATGGCGAAGTTTGATTGTGAATGCTACATAAGTTTATTATTTTAAATATTCACAAAATTTTATCAATTATTTTAATTCTTTTTTTTTTTAGTATTTTTAAAAGTAACCTTGTATTTCTTAGATCTTTTTTTTGAAACTTCTGAGCTTGATTTAATTCCATTTATGATATTAAGTTCTTTAAAAAAAAATATATCTTTGTTTTAGGTCAAATCGATTTTAGTCTTCATGTTCCTTATTCAAAGTAGATAGTTAGCCTAGATTTCTTTGTTATGTCTTTCTTGTGTTCTAAAAATAAACTGATTTTCCCCATTTATTGACTAATAAAGTGGGCATATATAGAAGATTTAACTGTTATAAAATCGTTTGCCCTTTTCATAAAGTCGTCCCTTCTACTACGTGGTAAGCTAAGGCTCTTCTCATGCATATGCAACAGGTTGACATTTCACCATAGAAAGCAACAGATGAAAGTGTAAATTCTTGTTTGTGTTTGTACAAACAATTTTATTTATTTATTTTTTTTATTTTTAAATAAAAGTTGATTTTGTTACTTTTAAACGATTTTTGCTGACATTTATATCTGACAAAATTGTCTTTCTTTCATTTTTTTTATTAAGAATTCTTGTAGATAAAATCTTAAGTCTTTTTTTTTTGGAACCAAGTTTGTTTTAAGGAACTTATCAGAGGTGTGCGAGGTGACTGAATCGCTTACTGATGCTTATTGATTTGATTAAGAAATAATTCCATTGGCATAATTTTTTTAGTCTATAAGTAATTTATGGCATTATTGTGACCTTCATGTTCGTATCACTTCTACCTCGCGCCCGGAAGGGTGTTTGATAATTTTTAATTTTATTATTTCTGACGAATGTAGGATTAGCCCTTGTCTTAACAAGTAAAAAGGACTGCTACTTTAATTAAAGACCTCTGCGCCAGCTTTCATCTTCCGTGATCCAAGTTCTGGGGTGCCGGTACAGTATGTGCTCTACCAACCCTAATGATATCTATTGTATATAATATGTGCTCTACTCACATATGTGGTTGGATTCCTCACTGAGCTCTGTGGCTTAAGGAGACATCTCTATACAATGGGACTCATGCCTGACCCCCTTTTGTAGAGTTTGTCAGACGGAGGAGAAAACACCCATGCATCTGATGACGGATTGTTTGGGCTGTGAGGACATTAGGATTAGGACCTTCGGCTGGAATAGGATATTGGTAAAGGATCTTAAGCTGTGTCCTTTTAAGGTTTTGGTCCGATTTGTTCGGTCTGTGGTGAAACTTAGATTAGTAAAAACCTGGGCCTGGATTTTTGTTCTAGTCCCTGTGGTTGTTATTCTTTAGGGGTAGCTATATGGGCCCTGGGGGGCTTTGGATAGCGTAGGGTTTGTCCTCCCCTTCTGTGAATAATAATAATAATGTGCTCTACTCTAGTAAGTATACCCTTCCTAGAATAAGGCCTTCAGTAATCTTTTTTACGGAGGGCGGAGCCTAAAAAAGAAACCTTTAGCCAGTCAAACTCGGAAAACTCCTGGATCCGGGTTCTATTTTTGTGCGCTTACCGTCATGAAGAATGACCATAAATCAAATTCAACGGTGATAATAAATGTTTTGAAAGTAATAGTTTTTAATTTTTGTGGATAATTCATACTAAAACAGAATCGTGTCGGTTGATTGCATACTATACGAGAATCGTGAAGGTAGAGCCGCACACAATACCAGCACCATACAGTTCAACAATTATTGTGATAATTAATGTTTTAAAAATAATAGTTTTATCCGTTGTAGCATGCATATTTATTTTATTCCCGACCGGTTTTGGATGTTCATCCATCGACTGAGCAATTTTTTTTTCAATTTCGTGCAGAAAGTTCACTTCAACGTAATGTTTTTTTTAATTTTAATTTTTGTGGATAGATCATACTAAACTAGTATGATAACAATACATTGCCTATTATACCCGAATCATGACGGTAGAGCGTACACTAAACCAGCACCGGTCTTGGATATATAGTTCCTAAGAAAATCAAATGTTTTGACCCATACAATTTATTTCTTCCACTCCGTTTCTCTCGATATAAACTTATGACCTACTTTGGCTGAATTTATTTATTTATTACAAGGCTTTACTCATCTTCCATAGCTGGATATTATCACTCTAAGGATTAAGTTTTGCTTGGAATCTCTTTCAGTTCCCTTAATTAAGAAATTCTTTTTAGGTTAGGTTAGGTTAAGAAGTAGGCTATCACGGAAAATATCTCTGATAATTCTTGTAGCATTTCTTGATTCTTACTTTTTCCCATTAGACTAACCATTTTAGGGTTAACAACACTACATTAAGTCCCCTTCCATAATAAACTCATACGACACATCATAGGACCTGCAGAGATAAGTAGTTGATATATGGAGCTATTTGTGTTTAATTAAACCGTAGCTTTACTCTAACTTATTTCCATAACACCCTCACCGCTTCCATAAGCATTTTTCATAGACCCTTAGATGATGAACACAACGTTGAAACCTGACAAAAACGAACAAAGCCACATAAATCATTAAGGGTTACATTGGGATATTTTGTTTTCTATCGATATCACAAATCGGACCTACACTTACTATTCTCATGAGTTTCCTTGTTGTAGGTATTTATCTTGTTATCTGAAACGCAAACCGACTCTGTTGAATCCTTTTTTTTAAATTATATTTTTTCTGATTAGATTGGCAGACATAAATTACTTCTTTAGGAGCAGCACAATTGGGGAATTTGTTTTGGTATATCGTCTTTAATTTTTCGCGTCTGCCTCGTTATAACATCAGATAACTCTAGCCTTTTATAGACATTTCTTATTGTTATGAAAAATAATTTCGCTAAACTGCATTTCTATTTTATACAAATAGAGATTTGATTGAAAAAAAAAAAAAAAAAAATGAAAATCAAGAGTAAAATTCTTAACTTCTTCCTTTTGCATTTTCTGCATCCCCTAAACAATATTTAAAAAAATCTGGTGTGAAACACTCACACAACTTTCTCTTATTCCAGTTCTCAAAATTATAATTGACAAATTTTATAAGTTTGTGTACCAAATTTAATGAAATTCATCAAAAACTGAAAAAACTGTTCAGTAAAAGCGCACTTCCAGTTTACTCATTTCCTTGAAACTCGGAATTTTGTCCATCGATTTATTTCTAATTAATTTTCTTTGGATGATAGAATTGTATAATCAACTGTGATAGCACTTTAGAGAAAAACATAACCGTACTCCCCACCCCTAAAAGTGCCCTTGAACGAATTTTCCCAGAGAAATGTTTCAGATAAAAGTTGTAGATCTTTGTATGTTTAGTTTATATACGAAGTTTCAAAAAAAAAAAAAAAAGTCGGAGCCATTTTTGAGTAAAGTGGTAAAGTAAACGCACTTCCATTCATCCGATTTTTTCAAACTCGGAATTTCAACCACATATTTTATTCTGATTCACATTGCTTAGATGACAGAATTGACTAATAAACTGAAATAGCACTTTAGATACCTAACCCCACCCCTTCCCAAAAGTGCCCTTAAATGATTTGTCTTAGAAAATGTTTTAAAATTGAATTCTAACTACGCACCGCTTCGTGGTGTTCCTGGTGCCGGTGGACAAATGGTGGGAGAAGTTGGGACCCTCTGCCGCAAGTGTGGCAGGGAGACGGAAACTCCAGCTCATGTGCTGGGAAAATGCCCATTTAACTCCATCCTTATCACTCGACGCCACCATAAGGTCAAGCACGAGTTAATTCGGCTCCTGAAGGAAAAAGGATATACGTGCTTTGAGGAAGTTTATTGCATCGACTCAGCGGGATCGACGAGGTGTGCCGATATAATCGCCCTTCATGACCGCGACAGATCGGCTCTAGTCCTCGACCCGACCGTGAGATTCGAGAGCAATGACCCGGACCAGGCGGAGAAGGTGGACTTGGAAAAAAAAGGTATATGAGAGTTGTGTCCCCTTCTTGAAAGAGAGGTTCCATGACTTCGGTGACCGAGAGTTTCGGGTTCGGGGTCTCTGGTTCGGTGCCCGAGGTGTCATCTCTAAGCTGACTTTCAGCTTCCTTCAGGAGCTAGGGATTGATCTGAGGGAGTTGGAGGCCTTGGCGGAGTCTATCATTGTGGACTCGATTGGCATTATCCACCACCACATCTACGGGACATGAGTTTGATTGTTCTGCCCGCTTATTTGTTGGTATTGTATGATTATGATATGTTATTATTCTGATTTGGATGTTTCTGTTGCTAGTTTGGTTTATTTTATTTTATTTTATTTTATTTTGTTGACATATTGTATTAGTGTTAGGAACGATTTTCTTTTTTTTTGCCTGACGAATTGAGGATCTCTCAATAGTGTAGTATTGGTTTTGACTTCTTTTTTTTCCACTTTATCTATATATCTTGATTGACTGATTGGTACGCTGTGTGTCTAGCAACCCGATCTATTTGGGCAGCACCCTTTGTATTGCAAATATTTGCATTAAAGTGTTTCTCTCTCTAAGTTGTAGCTCTTTGTATATGTAGTTGTTTTGCCAAGTTTGAAGAAAATCGTCGGAGCTATTTTTGAGAAAATTCAAAAAGATAAAAAAAACAACTAGTAAAGTGGTACTTTCGATTGAGGAATTTTGACAGAAAACATATCGTCAGGTGCCATGGTGATATGTAAACGAAATATCAAGTTTGAACTTTCTACGTGTTTTTCGTTTTTGAGCTATCCTGTTCACACATACATACACACCATTTGCTAAAAACCACTTTTTTGGACTCAGGGGACCTCAAAACGGTTATTTCCGCTGAAAACTTGATATCGAAAATTTGACTCTTACTCCTAGTAAGAGAAAGTGAAAAGAGAAAGAAAGGCATTTTTTTTTATACTAAGTTAAATTTATGTCAGAATATGTTGAGGAAATCTATTGGTATATCTAGGCAATTTAAAAATTCTACTTAAGCTGAATATTCGTACTTGGCAGCCAGAAATTTTAAATTAACAAATCTATCAACAAATTATCAGTTTTATAATCTATGGCGCAAGAATCCATAAAGGACCAAGGTTTACCAGGCGGCTATATATTTGGGGGACGACGTGCACGCCACAATTTCCTCGCCATTTAACGATGCTGTGCCAACACCAGCTTTGTTTGCCCTCATGGGAATCGAACCCTGAATTCTCGCACCCATAATTATCAGTTTCCCAGTTGAAGATTTTCTTCAGTCTTGAAATTTTTCACAAAAAATTTAATTATCTTTTTTTTAAAGATGGTCGAGCGTATAACAAAATTTAAGAGGATAACCTAACACTTGGGCATTCTCTGTAATCACTTTTCTCGTTCTCAAAATATATATTTCCAACTCATTTAGAAAAAAATTTTCACCATAAAAGGCTGGAGAGGGGAATAATTTGTCAATAGGTGAACATAAGGAGAGAGGACTGAGACCTTTATCTGAGACCGTCATGCCTCTTTTCCTTAATTTTGAAGGTTTTTAATTACCAAATAAGGAATTAAACTTATACGTATTTCTTGTAAACTTGTACAGGGTCCGGCAGAAAGAATGAACAGATTTTAATTTTCACTGTTGAAAATATCCCGCACTTTTTCGTTGGGTATGTATGGCAGCCTGTAAGGTTGACCTTGGAGATTTGGTCGCCAAATCACTCATTTGTTTTTGTTTTGTTTCCTAGGAGTCAGTTATCCATGGAGCGTTGGACTGTAAGGGAGCGTATGTGCCGTAGAATGGTTTATTAGAACTCATTCAATAACAGAAACTCGGTGCAATAACCCCTTCTTTCTTCGCTGACCTTCGTAGACTCTGCATCACAGACTCTCGCACTCTAGCAACGTTTTCCGGTGTTCGTACTGAACGGGGTCGACCTGGAGGGGATTTGTTTTTCACATCGCCTTGTCCAAGCCATTGTTTCACCCAATGATGAATTGCGAGATGAGAAGAAGCATCATGTCGATTTAACTCCTGCCGAAATGCCCGTTGAGTTTCTGTTATTGAACGAGTTCTAATAAACCATTCTATGGCACAAATACGCTCCCTTACAGTCCAACGCTCCATGGCTAACTGACTCCTAGGAAACAAAACAAAAACAAATGAGCGATTTGGCGATAAAATCTCCAAGGTCAACTTTACAGGCTGCCACACATACCCAACGAAAAAGTGCGGATATTTTCAACAACAGAAAATGAAAACCTGTTCATTGTTTTAGCCGGACCCTGTATTTCCTGTACAACTACTATTTATAAAGTTTGTAAAAAGATTGAATATAATCAGTATACAGAAACTTAAAAAGTGGAAGGCAACAAGAACTTGATGAACCAGACTCTCGACAATGGAGAGAAATCTGAAATCGGTCAGATATAGGGAAAAGAAGCATGCTAGAATATTGCGGATCTAACCTCCTATAGATGATAGATGTAGAGATGTAGATAGTTTGGTTATAAAGCCAAAGAGATTCATTGAATGTACATAAAATGTCGACAAGTTTAATGTGGCTGATGAGCCTGAGGGTACACTGAACTAAATGTAATAAATTACTGAAGACCTATATATGTATATAATAAAAGTGTTGGAAGTAGAAATGACAGTGTATTTCTCATTTTTTTTGGACCGAGATACTCACAAAAAAGTCAAAATTCCTGAGGAAGTGGCATAATTTTCCACCTCCCCTGAAGAACCACATATTAACATGTTCGCTCATTTTTATTTTATTTATGTTATATTAAGTACGAATATTTTGAAAGAAGTTTAGATAGAATTTTTAAAGAAATTAATGATTGCAATTAATTAGATTGTAAAGAAATTGAATGATTGTAATAAGTGGTTGTACAATTTTCAGTATTAGTGATGGATTTTCTGAAAATATTCTGTCCTAGATGGCAAAATGGTAGATTTTGGATAGATAGTTCCACCACTTAAATTATATTTTTGTAATTTTTATTTGAAAGTTAGACGATACTTAATGCCACAGTAAGTAAATAGCGTGAATTTCTTGAATACTGATCATCCAGTATTCAATCCAGTCATACAAGTGATCGCGGAATCAATGTCGCTTCAGTTGCATTCGAGAAGAATTAGAAAGAAATGTGTTTAAGGCTAAGATAATTGCTAAGATAGGTTTATGATATGTTGATAAAATTTTTGTATTTATTATAATGAAATTCAACAAGGTAGGATATAAAGAGAAGTTTTGAGATCTTTGGTGTTTAATTAGGTTATTGACAAGGGGAAGGGATTTAGGTCAGTGGTAGCGTGCTGGACGGACTACCCATGCGGTGGTCACTGGTTCAAGTCCAACTGTGCTGCCCTTGGATTTCCTTTCTCTGGAGCTTCTACAACTTTATAATGAGAGAATTGTCCGGAGAAGGCTGGCTCTTTCAGCTCACCGTAAACACTTTCCCAACACAAACTCTAAAATCTAGGTTATTAACTTCCAGGATTTTAGATTGAGCAGGTTGTAAATCTATTGATATTAGAACATTTAGTTGAACCGTAAAGTTCAAGCCTGTGTTGCCTTTTATTGTGAAGTATTAGATTTTCTGATCGGTGTAGCTGTGAGTTTGTATATTTTGTTTAGTTCAATTAATCTTTAAGCTTTGTTTGAGGATTTCAGGTCAATATGGAATATGGTATATACCAAAGATGGTTTCAGCTGAAGGAATAGAAGAATTATAGAAATAGATAGGATTGATTTTTATTCACCTTTTTTTTTTTGCAGCCAAGGTTCTGAAGAATTTAGATGTGATTGTAGAGAGCGAACAGATAGTTTAAAGGATCAGTATGTGTGGAGAAAATTGTAGTGTAGATTGTAGATTTTATAGGGGATTATCACACTGCGACCTGAAAGATCTATTATGCCTCCCGAAGCCTCCTCAGTGTACTGCCGACCTCCAAGCAGTGTTCTCTAGCTGCAGACAACAACACTGCTCATCATGGGACAGTGAGTTGTAGAGGCTTTCCTAGGAAGAGTTAAATCTAAGGGTAGCATGCTGGATTCGAACCGGGGACCTCCGCAATCCCTTCCTTCTTCCTTGGCTTACGCCAGCCAATTAAGGAGACCCTAGTTTGTGTACTGTTATTTGTCCTTGTCTGTAAAGTGTAGAGTGAATGTAGTTTAAGTGTATTGTGTACTGTTCTGACGAAGTGCATGGAGTACTGAGCTGTAGTAACCCGTGGGGTCGCTAGTCCCCAAGTAACTGCATGCAACAGATACCCTTTGCAGACAAAAAAAAAAAAAAATATTGTATTATAAGTTAACAAAGATATGGTAAGTCGGATGTATAGAGTGAATAGATAAGACAATTATTTGTAGTACTCTCGCAAGACTGAGGAGGGAATTGAGATTAAGGTTATAAGTATAAATTGTATTTAGTACAATTAATTAATTATTTTGTGGAAATTCCACCTTGTAAGATCCCATTGTCAGTTAGACGATGTCAAAGTCAGTCAGTGGAGAAAAGGTCGTCCTAATTGTTTCATAACATATTTTGTGCCCTTATTTTTCATTAAAAAAAAAAAAATTGAGAGATAGCTAGGATCGATCCTGTAACACTTCTAGTCAATTCCAATTAAAAAAAAAAAAAAAACAGATGTCGAGGTATTTATCATATGAAATAATGAATACATATGTGTTTATTACTATTATAGGACGTAATTTTTCTCCACCATGTTTTATGTCACAGAACTTCATTTTAATAAATTCTTTACAACCTACCTCCATGTTTTTTTTAGCCTGAAAAAAAAAATGTTGGCCTACTTAAAAAAAAAAAAACGCCTTACCTTCCTTCCTCTCCTTTCTAGATATAAAACTGGAATATAAGTGATGTACCAAATACATAACACTTTTCGTGACCTCATTTTTGTTTAGACACGATATTACATTCAAATGACATATAATAGTAGCTGATACATATAATTAGTAAAGACGGTATTTCTTCTCTGTTTATTTAATTTTTGCAAAATATTAAAACATTGAATAATTACTTTGTAAATATTTATTAATTTTTTTTTGTAAGAAATATGCGTAAGAAAAACCATTTAAAAAAGAAATTTTAATTTTTACATTCTCTTACTCCCTAGTAAGAGGAAGTATTGTAGTCGTGTCAAATTTTCGATCTCGAGTTTTCACCGGAAATATCCGTTTTGAGGTTCCCTGAGTCCAAAAAAGTGGTTTTTAGCAAATGGTGTGTGTATGTATGTGAACAGCATAGCTCAAAAAGGAAAAAAACCGTAGAAAGTTGAAACGTGATATTCCGTTTTGGTATCACCATGGGTACTGACAGTACGTTATCTGTCAAAATCCTTAACCGGAAGTACCACATTACTAGTTGTTTTTTTTTACGTTTTTGCGATTTTCTCAAAAATGGCTCCAACGATTTTCTTCAAACTTGGTATATCAACTAAATATACTAATATACCTTTATTTGAAACATTTCTCCGGGAAAATTCATTTATGGGCAGTTGTGTGGGAGGGGTGGGGTTAGGTTTTCATCTAAAGTGCTATTTCAGTTTATTAAACAATTCTATCATCTAAATAATATTAATTAGAATTAAATATGTTGTTGAAATTCCAAGTTTGATAAAAATCGGATGACCGGAAGTGCTTTTACTTTACCACTTTACTAAATGATTTTTCCACTTTTTCGCGATTTTCTCAAACATGGCTCGGACGATTTTCTTTAAACTTGGAATATCAACTACACGTACAAAGATCTACAACTTTTATTTAAAACATTTTTCTAGGAAAATTCATTTAAGGGTATTTTTAGGGGAGAGATGGGGTTATGTTTTTCTCTAAAGTGCTATCATAGTTGATTATACGTACAATTCTAAGTATCCAAACAAAATTAATTAGAAATAAATAGATGGCCAAAATTCCGAGTTTTAAGAAATTTAGTAAACCGGAAGTGCGCTTTTACTGAACAGTTTTCGACGAATTTCGTTAAATTTGGTAGACAAACTATAAAATTTGTCAATTATAATTTTGAGAACAGGAGTAAGAGAAAGTTGTGTGAGTGTTTCACACCAGATTTTTTTTTATTGTTGGATTGAATTTTTTAAAATTAACAAATGAACTTCTTTTTCCCTACTGATATAGAGAAATTATTGAGATCGCATCAACTTGTCAAAAAATTGAGTTCTGCTTACGAGTAGTAATTAAGACATAGTAGCAACAAATTGGTTTACTGGACAAATTGATTTTAAGGGGGCTTTTGACAACATCAGATTTCTTTTCCATGCTAGCCTGCTTCTTTTTGTGGTCATCGACCGGTTTCAGGCGTTCACCCATCATCAGGATGCTTTTTGTCAAACAGTGTAATAACATAGATTTGCACAGAGCAAATTTTAGTTGATGCACTGGTCTTTAAAAATGTTTTTGTTTAGGGTCTAACTAGGTTAATAGGGGTGATGGTACTGAGTGGGGAAAAAAACACATATTTCGGTCTTTAAAGGGGGCATATTGTACCCTTTAAAAATGGAAACATCCAACATGTGGGGGGTAAACTACGTTTTTTGAAGGAGATTTACTTAATAATTAATTATCCATACTAAATTACTATTATATTTATTTATCTATAACAGCACGAAATAACACTGTGTCAACCGTGGGCTGCTGCTTTCCAAAACAACATACAGACTAAGACATGGTTTTCCCATCCGCTCTCCCTAGCCCTTTATAAACCTTGACCCATCCAATGTCCGTAAAATTTGGTGATTATATGTCACAGGTTATATTAGATTAATTAATACTGGAATTCTAACTAAAAAATTTTTGTAAATACATTTCCTAAGTTATTTTCATACTGTGCTCATATATGCCACACATATATTTTTACTTTCTCTTACTCCTAGTAAGAGGAAGTATTGTAATCGTGCCAAATTTTCGATATCGAGTTTCACGGAAATATCCGTTTTGAGGTCCCCTGAGTCCAAAAAAGTGGTTTTTAGCAAATGGTCTGTGTGTGTGTGTGTGGTGTGTGTGTGTTGTGTGTGTGTGTATGTATGTATATTGAACAGCATAGCTCAAAAACGAAAAATCATAGAAAGTTGAAATTTGATATTCCGTTTAGAGGTCACCATGGGATCTGACTGTACGTTATCTGTAAAAATTCCTCAACCGGAAGTACCACTTTACTAGTTGGATTTTTTACTTTTTTGCGATTTTCTCAAAAATGGCTCCGACGATTTTCTTTAAACTTTAAACATCAACCACACATACAAAGAGCTACAACTTTTATTAGAAACATTTCTCCGGGAAAATGCATTGAAGGGCACTTTTGGGGGAGGGGTGGGGTTAGGTTTCCATCTAAAGTGCTATTTCAGTTTATTAGACAATTCTGCCATCTAAATAATGTTAATTAGAATTAAATATGTTGTTGAAATCCGAGTTTAAAAAAAATCGGATAACCGGAAGTGCGTTTACTTTACCACTTTACTAAATGATTTATTCACTTTTTCGCAATTTTCTCAAAAATGGCTCTGACGATTTTTTTGAAACTTCTTACATAAACTAAACATGCAAAGATCTACAACTTTTATCTAAAACATTTCTCTGGGAAATGTCTTTAAGAGCACTTTTAGGGGAGGGTGGGGTTAGATTTTCATCAAAGTGCTATCCTAGTTCATTATACAATTCTATCATCCAAACATAATTAGAAATAAATAGATGGCTGAAATTCCGAGTTTCAAGAAAATTAGTAAACCGGAAGTGCGCTTTTACTGAACAGTTTTTTTCAGTTTTCGACGAATTTCATTAAATTTTGTACACAAACTATAAAATTTGTCAATTATCATTTTGAGAACTGGAGTAAGAGAAAGTTGTGTGAGTGTTTCACACCAGATTTTTGTATTAGTTGTGATTCAGATTATTTAATAGTGTGATTTAGTTTAATATTGATGTGGTCTATAACAATAATTTAAAATAAATTTAATTGTACTCTATATATATATCATACTCTTTATTTAGTTTATTTATGTAGTTTAGTTTAAAAAAAATTTTATTCTGAAATATTTAGGTTAAGTTCATATTTTCTGTTGGTTCTATTTTTTATTGATTTGTATTTCAACCTTTGTACAGACCCTGAAGGAGGCAATAAATTTGCCGAAACGTCGGTAAAAATTTAAAAAAAGTGTTCTTTTGTATGACCGAACCTCAAAATCCATTTTCAACATTATGTAAAATCTTCGCTAATTCATTATTTGTTTTTTTTTTTTTTGACATTCCAAAAGAGCGTATTTAACCGGTTCAACTAGTCCTACCTTTTCTCCTAAAAATGTTCAATATGTTTTATTTTGTATAATTTCGCTGCTATCTCTAAAAGTGATATTAAATTGTAGGCTTCAAAAGTGAACATTATAGGGTTTCAAAAAGTGTTGGATTGAAACCGATCTAAATATTTAAATTGACAAAAGTTTCCTAAAAGAAAACTTCTTGTGTCCTATTTAATGACAGTATAGTTTACCATTCATATATATAAGAATCTTATGGATGTATGATGATGACCTAATTAATACAACGGCTCTTCCTCCTGTAATATACCCACGAATGTGTTACGGGGCAGTTGAGATTTATACAGTAAAGAAATTGCATGACGTAGAAAATGACCTTGAATGGTCACAGTACTAGCAGAGTGAAAGAGGGTGGGGGGATTAGTAGTGATTCAAGGACAGGCCAGCGTACCTCTCCTCCTAACTTCCCTCACTCCCTCCTACACTCATACAACACTAGAACCAATAAAAAATCATTAGTAACTGACCTCCACACTCACAGATATCCAATTAGAGGAGAGAATGTTTGATTCTGTTGCATCATGTTGATTATTTTGTGTTTTATTTTGTTTAGTTTATTTTTTATTTAAAATGGTGTCCAACACACTTTTATATATAGAACGCAAAAGACAGATCTGGGTGTAATATATTATTCATTTTTTTTTTTAAATTCCCCATTTAAAATTTGTCCCAAAATTTATTGTTAATGACTCATAACAAAGAAAGAAAAAAAAAAATCTGGTGTGAAACACTCACACAACTTTCTCTTACTCCAGTTCTAAAAATTATAATTGACAAACTTAACAGTTAGTGTACCAAATTTAAATGAAATTCGTCGAAAACTGTAAAAGCGCACTTCCGGTTTACTAATTTTCATGAAACTCGGAATTTCGGCTATCCAATTATTTCTAATTAATTTTGTTTGGATGATAGAATTTTATAATCAAATATGATAGCACTTTAGAGAAAAACATAACCCCAGCCCCTCATCCCCTAAAAGTGCCCATTAATGAATTTTCCCAGAGAAACATTTTAAATAAAAGTTGTACATCTTTATATGTGTAGTTTATATATGTTGTTTCAAGAAAATCGCCGGACCCATTTTTGAGAAAATCGCGAAAAAGTGAAGAAAAAAAAAAACAAAATTAGTAAAGTGGTAAAGTAAACGCACTTCCGGTCATCCGATTTTTTTTTTCAAACTCGGAATTTCATCAACATATTTAATACTTATTAACATTATTTAGATGACAGAATTGTCTAATAAACTGAAATAGCACTTTAGAGAAAGCCATAACCCCACCCGTCCCCCAAAAGTACCCTTACATGAATTTTTCCGGAGAAATGTTTCAAATAAAAGTTGTAGCTCTATGTACGTGTAGATTATATACCATGTTTGAAGAAAATCGTTGGAGCCATTTTTTTAGAAAATCGCAAAAAAGTAAAAAAACAAAAAAAGCTAGTAAAGTGGTACTTCCGGTTGAGGAATTTTCACAGATAACTACTGTCAGATCCCATGGTGATACCTAAACGGAATATCAAGTTTTAACTATCTATGGTTTTTCGATTTTGAGTTATACTGTTCATATACATACAGGTATTCGCACAGACACACACTTTTTGGACTCAGGAGGCCTCAAAACGGATATTTCCGGTGAAACTCGATATCGAAAATTATCGACACGATTAAAATACTTCCCTTTCTTACTAGGAGTAAGATAGAGTAATTAACTCACATATCAGGTGTCGGAACCGGTCATTGTATTGATATGGCATTGCAGCTCCTTCGGGACACCCCTTAAATATGCAATTTTCCTGAAAAACATGTTTTTTTAAATAAAAGTGATAGGCATTTTATAGAAATCGTTTAAGAAAGTTTTTTTTTTTGTTTTTTTTTTTTTTAAGGCAATCGCGAAAAACTGGATAAAAAAAAAATTCAGCAAAGTTACTTTTCTAGTTGATGAATTTATACGACTGAAACCTTGTCGGGATCCTATTATGATGCTACCTAAACGGAATATCAAGTTTAATTTTGCATTTTTGTGATTTTTCTGTTATTAGACATATTACGCAACAATCAATTTCTTCAAAAAAATGTATACTTCCTCTTTTGTAATCGTGTGCAAATTTTCGATATCTAGTTTTCCCTGGAAGTACATGTTTTGAGGTCCCCAGAATCCGAAAAGGTGTTTTTATGTCTTTACAGCTTACCTAAGGCTACAGCTTAGCTTAAAAACTTTAGATTCTAAAAGGGAACTGAACATGATCTTGTACGCAGATGTTACAGTGTTGTTATCTTCCTCAGTATCCGGTACACAACTTAGTCTTAATATTCTATCTGATTATTGCACGGAGAACTCCCTGACTGTAAATACTTCCAAAACATTCTTACTTCCTTTTCACAAAGAAGGTGGTCGTCTCCCCAAATATAAAAATATTGTGTATAACTGCTCCACTATTAATACTGTTAATTTTTTTTTTTTTTTTTTTTTTTTTTTAATTTAAGGCGTCTTAACATCTGTGGTCATTTGCGCCCGGAGCCTTCTCAATGCACTGCCGGCCTCCGGACAGTGTTCTCCCGTTACAGACAACACTGTCCATCACCGGACAGTGAGCTGTAGGGGCTCCTAGGAAGAGAAAATCTAAGGGTAGCACGGCTGGATTCGAACCCGTGTCTCATTAATACTGTTAATAATCATAATTATCTCGGTGTTCCATTTTCTTCTTCAAATACCTTTAGCTCTGCCCCTAAATATTTTCTGGCTAGATTTGCCGCCGCCAACTCATCTGTGCTTATTTTACTGAGAAATGTCAAATCTGAATGCTGGGAAACGAAATGTATGTTATATGAGTCCATGTCTGAGAGTGTACTTCTCTATCTATCCGAAATCTGGGCCCCTCTTCATTATGACCAATGTGAGAAAGGCCAAGTTTTTCTTTTTTTAAATCAATTTTAAGACTACCCATTCAGACACCGAGTGCCTTTGTTAGAGTAGAGACAGGACGAATTCATATTCAATTAAAAATCTTAAGTAGAATGCTTAGCTGGGGGATTGTATTATTAAAAATGGATAATAATAGATTACCAAAGATGTGTTACTCTAGATTAGCTCAATTAGACAATAATAATGTAAAGTCTCCTTCCAACTGGTACACCCATCTTAAACACTATTTGACAATTATTGGTTACGAACGGTTAATTAACCAGAACATTAGTGAGATTTCAGCCTGTAAAAGTGACATGTTAAACGCATTTAAAAAATCACCTGTTGAGTAAAGACTTTGAATTTGTTATAAATTCCAGATATAATGATCACTATAGATTTGTCAGTCCTCTTGGCTCTAATGAAATGTCTTATCTTCAGACAGAGGGAAATATTGAAAAGATAAGGATTTTTAACGCAGTTGCGTATGATCCCTAAAAAACATCCTAGAATTTTAGTTCGTGATGTGAGATTACAGTTTTTTCCAAAAATGAATTGTGCGACTTTTGTAACTTTGGTCAAAATGATTTGTATCACTTTTTATTTATATGCCGCAAGTTGAGGACCCACAGATTAAAATTTATTAATAAGTATTTAAAATCACATGATGATTCTGCACTTGATAATTTAACAAACCTGTTAGCCACTAATTCTTCAAGCCAAATCAAAGACATATTTTTATTTTTGCTTAATGCCATTAAATTAAAATAAATAAATAAATAAATACCATTTCCTGTTTACATATTGTAAAACTAGTATTATGAATTTTTCTGATTGTTAACTCAGATTTTCACTATTGTCTTTTTTTTTTTTTTTTTTTTTTTAGACGGGGGGGGGGCCAACGCACTGCGACCTTGAGCAGGTCTATTTTGCTATGCCCCCTGGGTGCCACAGGCTTGCCCATAGCACCCGAACGGATGCCCAATTGAACATGCGTTCTACAATATCTCCATCAGGTTGAGGTCCCTGAGGAATCCTAATACCCTGACGGGCTCTAGAGAGGGTATATCCCCCTCCTCCACCTGGTAGCTACCCAAGTTCCTGAACCTTGTCTGAGTGGCAGCCTCGCAGTCTGTTAGGAGATGTATTGGAGTTTCCTCCAACTCCCCTCAGAATCTGCATGAGCTGTCACTTTCCAAGCCCAGCTTCGCCAGGTGTCCTCTAAGTCGGCAATGCCCCGTGAGGAAACCCGTAAGTACGCGGAGCTTGTTCTTACTCAATCCAATGCAGGCCTCCGACCTCCGTTGGTTATAATTTCCCAAGCAGATCTTGGCCTGCCGCAACCTGGGGAGGGAGTACCAGAGTTGAGATCTCTTCGTCTCCTCCTCCTTCTTAAGTTCCTCTAACAGACACTGGTCGCTAATCCCACAAAAAGGTTCCGGCCCCAAACGTGGTGTCATAGCGCCTATCTTGGCCAGGGCGTCGGCCGTCTCATTCCCTTCAATGCCAACATGCCCCGGCACCCACCAAAGTGCGACTTTGTTCCTACTGCCCAGATCGTTTAGTTTATCTAGGCATTCCCAAACCATTTTAGAGTTAATAACTGGTGCACCCAGAGCTCTGATGGCTGCCACTATTGTCTTTACTAAATTTACTTTTTGTAATCTGCATTTTGTGACACATTGTAATTTTTTTTTTTTTGTATTATACATTATTATTGCCAATGTTTCAACTCCTTTGCCATGAAGATCACTCTTCAGCGCAAATAAATAAATAAATAAATAAAGCTTAGCTTTTAAAAACGAAAAATTGCAGAAAGTTCAAACTTAACATTTTCTGTTTAGGTATCACCATGGGATTTTGACAGTAAGTTATCTAAATCCAAAATTTTTCAACCGGAAGTATCCACTTTACTTTTTTGCGATTGTTAAGTTATGGATTGTTCATTTTTTTTTTTTTGCGATTTTCTCAAAAATGAGTAAATGTTCATTTTTAAGGGAGTTCTGGGTGTGGATTAAGGTTAAAGTTTCCTTAAAATAGCTTTATTAAGTTAAGATTCATTCTCTCATTGGTTTATAACATTTAAGACATTTACGACGAGAATTAAAAGCTGGAAGAAAATTGGTCATGAAAGTGGTGTGAGCGTATCACATCAGATTTTTACTTTAGTTGTTCAAACATTATAGAAAAAGAAATAAAAGAAAGAATTATGGGGCAAAAAAAAGGTAAATAAACAAATAATGTGAAATCATGCTACCTAATATTCACAAGTATGCATATACATACAATACATGCTTTGTGTGTGCGTTTAATGTGTTCTTTTGTCGCGTTGCTGGTTATTGTGATTACAGAAAGTGATGTTCAATAAGAGTTTACAAGCGAATTTTGTTTGTTGGTTTATTAAACTTTATTTCGTTGCCTTATGTTTTGTACTACGGCAAAGTGGCTTTGGTTTTCGGCCTAACCCATAGATGGCACTGCTACAATTAAAAATTACTGTTTTGTTATGTTAGCACACTTGTTGCAAATGTAAAAAAAATCTGGTGTGAAACATTCACACAACTTTCTCTTACTCCTAAGTTCTCAAAATTATAATTGACAAATTTTATAGTTTGTGTGCCAAATTTAATAAAATTCGTTGAAAAACTGTCAAATAAAAGCGCACTTCCGGTTTACTAACTTTCTTGAAACTAGGAATTTCGGCCATCTATTTATTTCTAATTAATTTTGTTTGGATACTTAGAATTGTATAATCAACTATGATAGCACTTTAGAGGAAGCTGTAAGCCCACCACTCCCCTAAAAGTGCCCTTAAATGAATTTTCCCAGAGAAATGTTTCAAATAAAAGGTTGTAGATCATTGTATGTGTAGTTTATATATGAAGTTTAAAAAAAAATCGTCGGAGACATTTTTGAGAAAATCGCAAATAAGTGAAAAAAATCATTTAGTAAAGTGGTAATGTAAACGCACATCTGGTTATCCGATTTTTTCAAACTCGGAATTTCCAACAACATATTTAATTCTAATTAACACAATTGAGAAGGAAAAATTGCCTTACTAAACTGAAATAGCACTTCAGATGAAAACCTAACCCCACCTCTCCCCCAGAAGTGCCCTTAAATGAATTTTCCCGGAGAAATGTTTCAAATAAAGGTTGTAGCTGTTAGTATATTTAGTTGATATACTAAGTTTGAAGAAAATCGCAAAAACGTAAAAAAAAAACTAGTAAAGTGGTATTTCCGGTTGAGGAATTTTGACAGATGACCCACTGTCCGATCCCATGGTGATAAGTAAACGAATTATCAAGTTTGAACTTTCTACGATTTTTCGTTTTTGAGCTATGCTGTTCACATACACACACACATCATTTGCTAAAAACCATTTTTTTGGACTCAGGGGACCTCAAAACGGATATTTTCGGTGAAAACTCAATATCGAAAATTTGACACGATTACAATAACAAGTAAAAATACCATATGTGAATTTGATCAGACTTTTATACGTCTGTTTAATGTAAGAGTATCGTGTGTTTTTTGACAAAATAATTAAACTTGTAAAATTCTTCGTTTTGGATGGTTTATAGCCAACCGAAATTCATCTAAAGTTGGTGAAAGTGTGTAAGAAGTCTGCATCTTCGTTATGGACTGTAAAAAAAAATGGGCAGCTGAGTTTAAACATGGCCGTACCTTGATTGAAGATGATTCACATGAAGGACAGCCAAAAACTCCGACTACTGAAAAAAATATCGAGAAGATATACAATATGGTTTTTAGATGATCGACGATTAAAGGTGTATGAAATAGTTAAGGCTGTAGGCATCTCACAAGAAAGGGTAAGGCAAATTTTACATGGAGAACTCAGTATGAGAAAGCTTTTTGTATAAGATGGGTGCCGTATTTGTTAAAAGCTGACCACGAAACAAATGAGGAATCAAGCTTTCTCAGCAATGTTTGTGCCATTTTAAGATGAATCCAACCGATTTTCTGCGCCGATTTGTGGCAACGGATGAAACATGGGTTCACCACTTTACACCTGAGTCAAAACAACCGTCCAACCAGTGGTTAGAAGCCGGTGACTCTGCATAAAAAATTGCATCGGCTGGAAAGATTATGGCTAGTGTTTTTTGGTATTCCAAAGGGATTCGTTTAATTGACTACCTGCCAAAGGGTCAAACAATTAATGGGGAATACTTTTTTTTTTTTTTTTGTATTTTGAAAGGAACATCAATGGTCCTTTGCACCTGAACTATATTAAATAGACACTTTACCTTTTAATAAACACTCTATATATAAAAAGAACACGCATCCTTATAAATACATTCATTCTGATAAAAACAACATGCATCCTTATAAATACATTCATCCTTATAAATACATTCATCCTTATACATACATTTATCCATTAAAACAAAATTACGCTTCTCACATACGTCTATTTACAAGAGAGTGGAGTACTCTATATTCCTCACAGTCTATGAAGATTCTAAACCTTTCCACATTCACACAAACTTTCACATTCGTGCCGGGATGCCAAACCCGGGGAATACTACACACATCTTCTTGACTAGCTATATGAAAGAAGTAGAGATTAAAGGCCTGGTTCGCAAAAGAAAAAAAAGTACTCTTTCCCCAGGACAATGCACCGGCCACAAAGGCGCTTTGGGAATGGGAAAATTAAGGGAAATTTGAAGTATGAATTGTTGGAACATCCTCCCTAATCGTCAGATTTGGCTCTCTCTGACATTCATTTATTTCCAAACCTTAAGAAATTTGTGGCTGGAAAACGTTTTGGGTCAAATGAAGAGATGATAATGGTGGTAAATGGATATTTTGAAGACCTTTCAGAATCGTACAATCCAGTTATTGGAGAAACGTTGGAAAAGTGTATTGAACTAAAGGAAGACTATATGGAGAAATAAATGGATTTTTAAAATAAAATAAAAAACTCATTTTCACTATTAAGCTGAGAAATTTTGGCCACGTATATTTTGAATTGTTCCAATATCTCCAGTTGATCAATACACCCTGAAAATGGACGGCGCCTCGAAACCCCCCCCAAAAAATACCCAAAAAAAATAAAGAAGCAGGGAAAAATCTCTGATGACTCAACTACAATAGAATATTAGTAAACTTATAGTTTTTTTTTTTTCCGAGGGGGAAAACGCCTTATGCGCGCCAGGGCGCCACCCCTGGTGTGTGGGACCCGCCCCCACTAAAAAACCCCTCGCCTCCCAACTGCGGGACCCCATCCGGAACCGCCGGGTTAGGCATAACCTCGGATGGGGCCGCAACACGGCCCCTCCTACTTACTCAGAGGCCAGCGCGCTCCAAGTCCTTCTTTTTTGTTAAAAGCACATCCCTAATATATGCCGCGATCCATCCCCACTTCTCCCGGCTCTCCACCATACTAGTGACCGCCGATTCCGGGGACCAACCTCCCAACAAACCATCCAGGACCCAGCGACGGCGGGCCCATCTATCGCACACGAAAAACGTGTGGTGGGCATCGTCCTGGGCAGCATCGCCGTAGACACACGACGGGCTCCCCGCTATGCCCATCCTGAAGAGATAATGGGTAAAATACCCATGCCCCGACAGGAATTGGGTGATATAGTAGTTCACCTCGCCGTGTGGCCTGCCGTAAATTTATAGTAGTCGCTTTAGTAATTTTGTCAGTTGGTGGTGTTATGAATTGTGAAAGAAACATTTCATATCTTAGGTGGTTGCTAATTTAAAATTTATCAAATTCTAGTCATGTAATTTGTATTCACAGATAGTTTACTTTCTTATTAAGTAAGTTGGTAAAAATTCACACCTTGGGCCGTAGTGTATAAATCTTCCCTAATCGAATTATTTATTATGTGTTATAGAATAGTAAAGTATAGCATGTATATATTAAGAGACAATAGTAATTACTCTAATGATGTGTATAGTATTATTGCCCTTGTGACTCACTACAAGGGCATGCTATTTAAGGTCATTGCCCACTTAATGTTGTTGCTTTACTAGTTACGGAGACACTAATCTAGAAATCAAGTAGTTGAATAAGTTTTGGATAATTTATTAATTACTATAATTTGTTTAATGATTTGTCTTTTCATTGATTATTCTTATTAATAGATATCACAAGAATAAAACAGTGTTCGAGTTAAACGGAGAGAAATCGTTCTAGGAGGATTATTACCCTGTAATTCATCGTTAATTGTACATTTCTAATTAGTAATAATTGTTTAGCGATATAATTTGCTTTTTCATTAAAAAAAAAAAAAAAAAAATCTGGTGTGAAACACTCACACGACTTTCTCTAACTGCGAAATGGCGAAGTTTCTTCACACTTACAATTTTTATTAGCGTTTAAAACCGTCCGGCATTTTTGATGGAGAAAATTTGATGGAGAAAATCCCCCCCCCCAAACTGGAAAACTTATTCAGTAAAGTGTCACTTCCTTCCTTCAGGATGTGCGCCGGGGTCTCCTCCTCTACCTTGCAGAATCGGCATACCGTACTATCCGCAAGTTGTAGGTGGTGCATGTGTCTATTCAGCCTACAATGCCCTGTTAGTAGACCCACAATTAACCTTATATCCCTTCGAGTTTGGCTCACTAGGTCTTTGGTAAATTTAGGCAAATTTTCTTTTAATGAAGAGTTTTGCCTGCCACTGTCCTGGTGTTCCCTCCCACCAACGCAGACGCTGATCTTCTATCCACCCCTTGATAGAAGTTTGGATGAGGCTCCTGGACAAGCCGCAGAAGGGTTCGCGGCCTGTAAAGGTATCCTGCGAGCCCTCCCTCGCTAGGGCATCCGCCCTCTCATTGCCCAGGAACCCCGCATGTCCCGGCACCCAGGTGAGTGTCAGTTTATTCCGAGTACCCACCTCGGTGAGGGCAAGTAGACAGTCCCACACCAGTCTTGAGACTATTTGGTGTGAGGAAAGTGCCTTCAGGGCTATTGTTGATCTAAATAGCACTTTAGAAGAAACCATAACCCAACCCTCCACTAAAAGTGCCCTTAAATGAATTTTCCCAGAGAAATGTTTCAAATATAACGTTACAGTTTATTGTATGTGTACTTGATATATTAAGTTTAAAGAAAATAGTTGGAGCCGTTTTTTGATAAAAAAAAAATAAAAATAAAAATAAAAATTCAGTAAAGTGGCATTTCCGGTTGATGGATTTTGCCTAAAATCTTCGTGTCTGATGCTGTGATGGTACCTAAAGAGAGTACCAAGTTTGAGCTTTCTGCTATTTTTCCTTTTTGAGATATTATTTTCACACATACAGACAAAATTTTCTAAAAACCACTTTTTTTTTTTTTTTTGGATTCAGGGGACCTCAAAAACGTGTATTTCCGGTGAAAATTCAATTTTGAAAATCTTGCACGATCGTAATACTTTCGGTCTAACAGCAGTTAAAGGAAAGTAAACAATGATGCGAACATCTGACTTTCTCCCTCATAATAATTCTAATTGAAAATATTCTTGATGGAATTATAATTTAAATAAAAAAAATAAATTACATTGTAATAAAATTATAATAAAAAATATTCTGGAAAAATATTGAAAGATGGAATTTTTTATGAAAATATATATTTATGCTTAATGCCCACCAAGTAGTGGAACTGTACATTTGCATTGAAATAAAGGAAAACCTAATGTCTTATTACCCCACCCACCACCCATGCACCCTATATTGAGCTACTTACTCACTTCTTGTTTAGTTATTGAACTGATTTTTTTTATAATTTTTTACCCAAACAGACGTATAACTCGCTTCCCAACCACAACCGATTCTATTCACTTGCTAACTTATTCCCATCCATTTGGGCAACGTGGCCGGCCCACCTTCTATTTCAACTAATGAGCTCACATTTCTTTTTAATTTTCTGAACTCTCCTTGGACCCTAAAGTACTTCTTAGCATTTGTAATTGAGTAATTAATTCTCTACTTGTCCAATGACTCAAATATCATCCAATCACAAGTATCGGACATTACTTTAATTGGGGAAGCATCCAAGTTTGAGACCTGCAAAGTATAGGACACACTGTATAATGGAGTTGTTGAGGAGGTTGGATTAAATGAACGAGTTATGAAGACACTAATATAATATAGCTAAGTTTACACTAACTGCACTGAACTTTATAAAGAAAAATGATAGAATAAAAGGTGGGAGTAGAGATATGACACGATGCGATGTATGGTTGAATTTGATAGGTATGCTCTAAATCATGGGTGGCCAACCCGCGGCCCGCTGGGTGTCTATTTGTGGCCCGCGGAGCATATGCACACATTTTTTTTCTTTTAATGTACACAAACCACCAAAAGAACATTCCAATGTGCGTAGTTCGTATCATATTTCATATAAGAAAGTATCTCAGTACATATGATTCAACTATCGTGACAATTTCTTCTGTGAATTTATGTGCAAAGTCCCTTAAAATGGATCATGTCATGAAGGTGGTCATCAAAACAGTGAACTTTATTAAGTCGAAAGGGTTGAATCACCGTCAGTTCCAAGGGTTTCTCAAGTCTTTGGATTTACAGTATAATGACGTTACATTTTATGCAGAAGTAAGATGGCTGAGCCGTGCCAAAATGTTGAAAAGAGTATTTGATTTGAAGGAAGAAAATACAAGCAAGTCAAAAAGTATTCCAGAATTTGAAGACAAGGAGTGGGTTAGCGACTTTGCATTTCTGGTCGATATAGTTAGCCATCTAGATGTGGTTAATACTCGTCTAGAAGGGAAAGACCTACTCTAATTAATAACATGTATGATCTTATTTCCGCATTCCAAATGAAACTTGGACTTTGGGAACAACAGTTAAGGACAAAAATCTTCACTCACTTTCCTATATTGTCGTTGCAGCCAGACGTCACACAAATGGCGGCAGATAAATACGCTTCGTTAATATCCGACTTGAACTTGGAATTTGAAAACCGATTTCAAGATTTTAAAAAGCATCGTGTGCTTTTTGCTGCATTTGCAACACCATTCTCCGTAGACGTTAATTTACTGCCAGGAATTTTACAAATGGAACATTGTGAAATGTGCTGTGATACCCAGTTAAAGGAGTGATTTAATCAGGTTGGTTTGGAAGAGTTTTATAACACATATTTGGACAAGGAGAAATATCCTACATTTTACAAACATGGTTTGTCGATGATTTCGCTATTTGGAAACACTTACAGGTGTGAACAGCTTTTTAGTCAAATGAAGCATATTAATGCTCGAATGAGAACACGAATCACTGATGAGCATTTGGAAAACTGTTTGCGGGTAGCAACAACATCAATCGATATCAACATCGATGCACTTAGTTCTGAGAAATAAAATCAGATGTTTCACTAAAATTTATTATATTTTGTTTATTTTTTATTACTATTATTTTTTTGTATGTAACTCTAATCTAATAAATATGTTTGATTCTCATTTTTGTTATATCTTCTTTAAAAAACAGTTATTTCTTGTTTGGCTTTGAATAATAAAGAAAAAATTGTTGTGCGGCCCGCTAGCAAATCTCATCTCTAAAATTTGGCCCGCCTGCTGAAAATGTTGGCCACCCTGCTCTAGATAGATTCTTACTGGCTTATATACAGAGGTTCTCCCACTCTAGCCTGCCTAAGTCAGAGAGTAGTCTCCGTTAACCAGGGAGAGCCTCTCTTCTCTCTGCTGGTTGCCATTAATACACTAATTTAATGTAGCTAAGTTTACACTAACTGCACTGGACTTTATAATGAAAATGATAGAATAAAAGGTGGGAGTAGAGATATGACACGGTGCGATGTATGGTTGAATTTGATAGGTATCCTCTAGATAGATTCCCACTGGCTTATATACACAGGTTCTCTAGTCTAGTCTGCCTAAGTCAGAGAGTAGTGTCCGTTAACCAGAGAGAGCCTCTCTTCTCTCTGCTGGTTGCCATTAATACACTAATTTAATGTAGCTAAGTTTACACTAACTGCACTGGACTTTATAATGAAAAATGATAGAATAAAAGGTAGGAGTAGTGATATGACACGATGCGATGTATGATTGAATCTGATAGATATCCTCTAGATGGATTCTCACTGGCTTATATACAGATGTATTGGCTCTGCAGAGAGTAGTCTCAGTTAAAGAGAGAGCCTCTTCTCCTCTTGGATGCCACACACTGGCCAACACATTTCCTGTGAGACTGGTGCTATAATCTTTTTAAAAAAATTTCCTTAAGCTCTAATACTTTTTTCCAGTCATTATTTATTCTTACTCTTAACTCTTCTTTTCTTGCATTTCTAAAAGAAAATGATTTGCCCCAGTTATTTATATTTAACAACTACGTCTATTTCTTCTCCACTATAATGAACTTTTCCATCCTTATTTTTTTTCATTATTTTGTTTTTGGATCAGTTTGGGCTTTAAATCCCACCGACTAAAAAAAGTGCTCATAATAGTTTTCAATTTCAAATCATAGCCTTGTTTTAAATAGGTCCAGTAAGGAAATAGTAGCTTACTTAGGGAGCCTTCCAGGCATCTGTGTTCTTTGTGCAGTATGTCAGTGATTGAAAATTTATACCATTTTATTGCGGAATGTCGCTGTCTTACAGAATTCAGACTGAAGTATTTTAATAAGAATACTCTATCAAAAGAAGAGTTGGTCTCATATTTAAATGGATTAGGAGGTTGGTTACCGCTAATCAGATATTGCAGCGAAGCCTGGAAATATAGATTCAGTTTAATATTAGAATTTAATTACTGATTGCACTTTTAATTTTATATGTTTTCAAAGTTTACCCAGGGTTTTTATTTAATGTTTGTAGTTTATTTAATGTATTATTATTATTACTATTTTTTATATAATTAAGCTTCAGTTTATTTATTTAGTTTTTTTTCTTCTTTGCATATTTATTCATTTATTCATTTTTTTTTTTCTTTTATTATTATACTATATTAAGGAGAAGACATTACTTAAGTTATATAGCACAAACTCCGCTGAAGTCAATGACCAAGCGTAAGTCTTTGTTAATTTTTGTTTATATACATGTATAGAAATACTTTTTTGTAAAATAAAGGCATTATCTATCTATCTATCTATCTATCTAACAAAAGTGCGATCAATTCTCGTAACATTTCTTTAGCTTCCTCTGATGCTGAGGCAAAATATCACCAGGTTATTTACAAATCGAAGATGGCTGAAGTATGTCTCGATAAATTTTATACCTTTCTATGGCCAATTCAGTTTTCTTAACATGGCAAATTCCAATTTATATAGTTGAATAATGATCGGGTGGAACATGGGACAAACCCTTAACTTAACTTCTTATTTTGTCTTCCTAGAGTTTCTTCAACAGTCTTACCTAATAATTTATTATTCTCTAATCTTGCCTTTTATTAATGCCGATCAAATCGCGTGATATTCCAACGAGTCAAAAAAGAAAAAGCCTTCTTCAAGCCCATAAATATCCAAGGTATGCATTTTATTTATACTCGCCCCATTTTACAATGATTTTGATTAATCAAATGAAGATGATCTCCGTAATGATGTAAATAATACAAAAGCACAATTTGTTTTCTGATTGTTTCTGTGTTCAGTATATTGTGCAGAGAACTGCAGGAGTTTTTCACTGATTTTATAGAATGTTTGTAGATAAATTATAAACATTTGTTCAAGTATTCCAAGCCACTTTTTTAATTAAAAAAAATTGAATTTGTGCTATTTAGTTAGTTTGTTAATGCTGTAGTAATTAGTGGGGTAAACAGTAAACCAACTTGCACTCATATTACTCCAGCATGCCTTCCAAGCCAATCTTTGATGCTAATTTCAGAGCACCTACGCTTGCCTAAACAAATCTTATTTTAATAATTAAAAACTCTAATGCATAATTTATTAATTACAAATTATATTTGATGATAAATAGATCAGTATAAAAACAATAGAATTAAAATGGGGAAAGACATTAGCTAAGTGGTTAGCGTACTGGATTCCCATTAGCGGAGGACCCAGGTTCGAGTCCAGCTGTGCTAACCTTAGATTTTTTTTCTTTCTAGGAGCCTCTACAGCTGCACTGTTCGGTGATGGACAGTGTTGTCTGTAAACAGAGAAAACACTGTCAGGAGACCGGCAGTGCACTGAGAAGGCTCCAGGCGCTAAATGACCATAGATGTTGACGCGTCTTAGATTTAAAAAAAAAAAAAAATTAATATTAAAACAAATTCATTTCTGAAAATAAAGAAAAGGGAATTTCCATGCTTCAATTGATATGTTCCCAAGATAATTGTATTTACACGCTTATTGGATCTCATCGCATTAACATCTTCCCTTGCGTAAGGGCTCTAGGAATAGAGACAGCTAGGTTGCGCTGAATGCACTTCGGGCATTAAGAATTACTTTTTCGCTAGTTAGGGAGTGTAGAGACTCCCTGGAGGCATTATCCCGGCCAACAACAAAGTTCGGCTAGTATGGGTGCCAGGGCACAAGGGGATTAAAGTAACGAAATAGCCGACCAATTGGCCAAGGAGGGAGCAAATACTCCCTTCTGTGGGCCGGAATCTGTTCTGGGAATAGCCAAAAGTATGGTGAAGGCGTCTCTGAGAGAACGGACTCGGTGAGAGCATAATCGTCACTGGAGGCTAAGTACTGGGGCAAAACATGGCAAAATGGTCATGTCAGAGCTGTGTAGAAGAAGTACCAGAGACGACCCCAGGGTCTAAGCAGGTATCAGATTTCTCTGATAACAGGCCTGTTTACTGCGCATGGTAGGTTCTAGAAAAACATCTGCACAAGGTGGGATTGGTGGATTCAGTGCCCTTGTGTAAACTGTGTCAGGAGGAGGAGGAGACGGCCCTCATGAAGGGCAGATTGCGCTACGGATCTTCGGCACTCTGAGACCGGAGGAAATCGTACTTCAAGAAGGACTGGTAGGGGAGGGTCCTGGACCTCATGAAGAGGGGGGCTTTCTCTACTACGTACTGAGGGGTTAGCACAATAAGCCTCAATGGGAGGCTGCAGAGCTTGGGTTCGAGTGCCCCCCTGCATGATTCTAATTCTAATTCTAACACCTTCCCTTCAAAAAATATAATAAATTCAATCAAATACCAGAAGTAATTTTCCCAAATATTAAATACAACTATTACCGGCTTAACCTCTATTATATTATTAAATATTGTACTGTATCTCGTGAGGTTTAATGCTTTTCATTTCACTTTCTCCCAGTAATTGTAAACTGAGAGTTTTTCCATAACCAGGGAAATCTTAAATCGTGTCGTTTGTTTACTTTCACCTTCCTTCAATAGAACATGACAAAAACATGAACATGGCAAAAAAAAAAAGAAATCTAGAATAAAATAGAATAAAACCAATCGTTTGTAAATATTTCTTTTTAATAATAAAGCTGTTGTTTTCCATGCTTGTATTTCACTTCATATCATATCTTTTCATTTGTATTTTAAACTTTGAGCATATAAGACCCTCTCTCACATTTTTTGCATTAAAATTACGTTGAAATAAATGAGGGGGGGGGGGGTGTCTTATATGCGAGTAAATACGGTATAGCTTTTGATGTAGAACTACGTTCTTTCACCGTAGTCTGAGATGAGGACGCACTTAGCGATTGAAGTTGTAACGCCAAAAAAAATTAAAAAATTTTGTTAAGTTTACAATTTAAAACTGTAATAAATAGATATTGTTTTATAAACATAGATATTGTTGTTCAATTAAACTTTTATTATTTACTCCATGACGTTCCGACGTTTAATTTAGTCATTATCAAAAATGTTAAAAACTGGATAAAATATATAATAAAATTTTAAAAAAATTGTTTACAAAAATGATTCATTAAAATTAGATTAAAATCATACAAATCACCTTGGTTTATATAATTAATATTTAAAACTAAACAATTATATTTATTTATAATTAAAAACAAATACATAAAAAAAAAAAATCTGGTGTGAAACACTCACACAACTTTCTCTTACTCCAGTTCTCAAAATGATAATTGACAAATTTTATAGTTTGTGTACCAAATTTAATGAAAATTCGTCGAAAACTGAAAAAACTGTTCAGTAAAAGCTCACTTCCGGTTTACTAATTTTCTTGAAACTTGGAATTTCAGCCATCCATTTATTTCTAACTAATTATGTTTGGATGATAGAATTGTATAATCAACTAGGATAGCACTTTAGATGAAAATCTAACCCTACCCCTCCCCTAAAAGTGCCCTTAAAAGAATTTTCCCAGAGAAATGTTTTAGTTAAAAGTTGTAGAGCTTTGCATGTTTATATACGGACGTTTCATAAAACTCGCGGGGAGCCATTTTTCTGAGAATTTTGAAAAAGTGAATAAATCATCAGTAAAGTGGGTACCGTAAACGCAACTTCCGGTTTCCGATTTTTTTTTCAAACTCGGAATTTCACACATATTTAATTCTAATTAACAGTATTTAGATGACAGAATTGTGAAATAAACTGAAATAGCACTTTAGATGAAAACCTAACCCTACCCCTCCCCCAAAAGTGCCCTTCAGAGCATTTTCCCGGAGAAATGTTTCAAATAAAAGTTGTAGCTCTTTGTATGTGTGGTTGATGTTGCGAGTTTAAAGAAAATCGTCGGAGCCATTTTTGAGAAAATCGCAAAAAAGTAAAAAATCTAACTAGTAAAGAGGTACTTCCGGTTGAGGAATTTCGACAGATAACGTAGTGTCAGATCCCACGGTGATGCCTAAGGAATCAAGTTTCAGCTTTCTACGGCTTTTCGTTTTTGAGCTATGCTGTTCACATACACACACACACACAGACCATTTCCTAAAAACCACTTTTTTGGACTCAGGGGACCTCAAAACGGATATTTCCGGTGAAAACTCGATATCGAAAATTTGACACGATTACATATTCTCTTACTAGGAGTAAGAGAAAGTAAAAATCTGGTGTGAAACACAGATACGGACTTTCTTTTGTTGCGAAATGATAAATTTTCTTCATACTTACAATTCTTATTAATGTTTATAAAACTGTCCAAGCATTTTTATGGAGGAATCATTAAAAAAACAACTGAAAAACCTATTCAGGAAAGTCACACTTCCGCTTTGTCCGATTTTCTTCAAGCTCGTAATTTTGGCAATTATATATTCCTAATTAATATTATTTAGTTTGACAGAATTGTAAACAGCACTTTATTGAACTGAAATAGAATATTACAAGAAAACATAAGTCCACCCCCTT
Organism: Triatoma infestans; assembly: GCA_011037195.1. Taxonomy (NCBI): domain Eukaryota; kingdom Metazoa; phylum Arthropoda; class Insecta; order Hemiptera; family Reduviidae; genus Triatoma; species Triatoma infestans. The sequence continues at coordinate 57,757 of JAAEAF010003096.1, read as the reverse complement.
CCCAAAAAGTGCCCTTAAAAGAATTTTCCCGGAGTAATGTTTCAAATAAAAGTTGTAGGTCTTTGTATGTGTTTAGTTGATATAGAAAATGGTAGACAAAATTACAAAAAACTGAAAAAAAAACAAAAAAAATCTGGTGTGAAACACTCACACAACTTTCTCTTACTCCAGTTTTCAAAATTATAATTGACAAATTTTATAGTTTGTGTACCAAATTTAATGAAATTCGTCGAAAACTAAAAAAAAAACTGTTCAGTAAAAGCGCACTTCCGGTTTAGTAACTTCTTTGAAACCCAGAATTTTGGCCATCTATTTATTTCTAATTAATTTTCTTTGGATGATAGATTGTATAATCAACTATGATTATTTTTAGAGAAAAACATAACCCCACTCCTTCCCCTAAAAGTGCCCTTAAATGAGTTTCCCCAGAGAAATGTTTAAAATAAAAGTTGTAGATCATTGTATGTTTAGTTTATATACAAAGTTTCAAGCAAATCGTCGGAGCCATTTTTAAGAAAATCGCTAAAAAGTGAAAAAAAAAACATTTAGTAAAGTGGTAAAGTAAACGCATTTCCGGTTTTCCGATTTTTTTTTTTCAAACTCGGAATTTCAACAACATATTCAATTGTGATCAACATTATTTAGTTAAGAGAACTGTCTAATAAACTGAAATAATAGCACTTTAGATAAAAACCTAACCCCACCCTTCCCCCGTAACTGCCCTTAAATGAATTTTCCCAGAGAAATGTTTCAAATAAAAGTAGAGGTAAACGTAAATAAGTAAAAAAAATCTAACTAGTAAAGTGGTACTTCCGATTGTGGAATTTTGACAGATAAGGTACAGTCAGATCCCATGGTGATACCTAAACGGAATATCAAGTCTCAACTTTCTGCGATTTTTCGTTATTGAGCTATGCTGTTCACATACAGACACACACACACACACACACACACACACAGACCCTTTGGCTAAAAACCACTTTTTGAAATTAAGGGGACCTCAAAAGGAAGATTTGGGAGTATTGGGGACCTCCGGGCGCAAATGACACAGATGTTGATACGCCTAAAAAAAAAAAAAAAATGGATATTTAGGTGAAACTCGATATCGAAAAATTTGACAGATAAATATTACTCTTAATAGGAGTAAGAGAAAGTAAACACATTCTAGCGAACAGTGTGATTTGCGGTTGACAATTTTGCACGAAAATCATTCGTTATAACGGATACTTAGTATGAGCTTCCTGCAACTTTTTATTGTGAGGTATTCTTTTACACCACATCCATGTTTTTGACTCCAGGATACCTCCAATCTTGTATTTACGGGTGAGCAGACCTCCAATAATTGTATGTCGGTGAAAAAGAATTTCGAAAATGCTGGCACGATCACAATTTTCCTCTTACCATATTGTTAAAGAAGTAAAAAGTTAAAAAAATTAATAAGTACTATACATATTAAGGTATAATATATAAAAGTAAAAAAAAGGTTTATATAGTACAATTGAATATCCTAATATAGTACTAACAGGTTCCATCGTCAAGTTGGTATAATTATAACTTTGTAACAGTTGAATTTTCGCGTCCAATAGTTTAAAAAAGTTTCCCCCCAATTTTTTTCTATGTTTTTTGTTGTAAATTAATTTGTATATTAATCTTGATAATAGATAGTATAATTTTTTTTTTTTTTTGACGGGGGATGAAAAGCACCGCCATCCTTTTCGATATATGTACTATCCCCCTTAATCAGGTTGAGATCCCTGAGGAAATCACAATACCTGACAGGAGCTTAGAGAGGGCTATATCCCTCGCCTCCACCTAGTTAGCTACCCAGATTTGTGAATCTTTCTGAGTGGCAGCCTCGCAGTCTGTTAGAGATGTAATGGAGTTTCCTCCAGCTCCCCACAGAATCTGCATGAGCTGTTCACTTTCTCAAACCCAGCTTCACCAGGTGTCCTCTAAGTCGGCAATGCCCCGTGTGGAAACCCGTAAGAACGCGGAGCTTGTTCTTGCACAATCGATGCAGGCCTCCGTTCTCCGTTGGTTATAATTTCCCAAGCAGATCTTGGCCTGCCGCAAACCGGGAAGGGAGTACCAGAGTTGATATCTCCTCGTCTCCTCTCCTTTCCTAAGTTCCTCCAACAGAAACTGGTCGCTGACCCCACAAAAAGGTTCCGGCCTAGGAGCGGGGTCGTAGCGCCTATCTTGGTCAGGGCGCGGCATCTCATTCCCTTCAATGCCAACATGCCCCGGCACCCACCAAAGGGTAACTTTGTTCCTCCTGCCTAGGCTATTAAGTTTACATAGGCATTCCCAGACCATTTTAGAGCTGATAACTGATGCATTCAATGCTCTAATTGCTGCTTGACTATCGGAAAGGATTACAATCTCGTGGTTCCTATATCCCCTATCCTATCGAGGTTAAATTGTACGCATCTTCCAATAGCGTATATCTCCGCTTGGAAGATGCTGGGAAAATTACCCATGGGTTCCAAGTGCTGGATCCTTGGACAACCATTCCCGCCCCAGTCCCCTCGAGGGTCTTAGACCCATCAGTATACCATTTAATGGCATGTCCCTTAATGCCCAACAGAGCGGATCTCTCGCTCCACCCACTTTTGCTGTCCAGCTTCAAAGAAAAATTCTTAGTGAAGCTGTATTTCTTAATCACGCCATCTCTAGGGAGGTGCCAGATAAGGGAGCCCAAAGGTGGGGATAGCCACTCCCTGACCCTCAGACCACCTCTCCTACCCCTACACCACCCCTAGAGATCCTAAGAAGAGCTCCCTTCGCCGCCCTTGAGGTGCAGAGGTGACAGATTGAGGATAACCTCAATCATGGCGTGAGACAAGTCTGCATAGCCCCCGTCATGCAAAAGCATGCGAGCCGCTGTACCTTGTCAAGAGTCCTCTTGACTAATACCACCTTGGTCTTCCCAAACCATGCCACTGCGCCGTAAGTGATGACTGGTCTCACCATCATGGTGTACATTTTTGTACAATTAATAAACATATTGTTCGTTTAAAATATAATTATGTAAACAAAGTGTGATTCATTGTGTAATTGTTTACAGATAATTAATTGCATGTTTAATTTGCTTTTAAAGAATCACTTTTTATAAACAATTATTTTCTTATATTCTATTATGTATTTTATACATTTTCTAACATTTAACAAAGACCAATTAAAGGTCGTAACGTCATACACTAAATAATATTATTGAGGTTAAAGAAAAGGTTATAAATTAATACCTAAATACACTTAAAGAACAAATAATTAAGCAATAACAATAATTACCTGGATTAAATTGTACGCTAACAATAATTACCAGTATAATTTAAAAGTTGGCAATGCCTAAAATTATACCTTTTTTTTTTAATACCTCAAAAATATTAATTAAGCTGACTATCAAAAAATTTGTCGAAACAATAAGTCGCAACAAACAAAAATTTTAACTGAAGATTCAGAAAAAATACCAGCGAAAGGTGAAGCAGAAAAAATAACGAAAGTAAGACTAAGAACAGGTAATAAGGATTAAAACGAGTTGAAAGTTGGGCGCTTGAACTAATATACTTCGCATACGGACGATTCATCACTTCCGTTTACTAATACCGCTGCTGCTATTGAACTAAATCTATCCAAAACAAGGGTAGGGTAGGGTTGAATAGTGACGTTAGAACATTAGTTGGTGATAACAGGATGAATATATAGAAATCATATCAGGCTAACAATTGTCGCACCTCTTAATCTTTTATGTATTACTTTTGTCTTCGGTGGTGTGGTACATATTTTTGAGGCAATTACCACCCAATATAAGTAACGGACGTAGTTCTACGTTGTGAAGCTTGCAGCTGGATCTCTTTCTAATCTCGTCAGTTCTTTTTTTTTTTTTTTAAATACTCTCTCATATATACTTTATTTTTAGAATAGATTCAATTTATTATTATCAATTCGGTGCAAATGATAGAGCTTTATACTCTACAGGTCAACGGAATTCAGATCCTGAACATAAGAAACGATGTTGGTCCACAATGTTCAACATGGAAGCAATAACAACGGCCATACCAATATTATTACCAATTGGTTCTGTATATTATTTAACACGCAACATGAAGTCATTTTTAAAATTAAATGGATATTGCGATGATCCTTATGCAACTACTTCCACAGCTTCCTATAGATATCAATTTACTGTTGTTATGGTAATTTCTTATTATTTTGTTTTTTATTATGTTGATTACTTTTTTTTTTTTTTTAAAATCGTTGTTCAAATATAATTTAAAAAAAATAATAAATTAAAATATCAAGTTCCAATAATCGCAGTTTTTGTATTGAATGTAATAGAATATTTGAATTTAAGTATAATTAAAATACGTCCATTCCAAGATGCCCATTCAAAAATAATTCAAAGAAATTAAAAAGTTCATGGATTTGTTATTTGATCCTTACAAGTGTGGGTTATCTCAGCGTTGAGAGAAAAATTGGGGAGCAGCTACAGTTTAGAGTTACGTATATAGATAAGGAATACTTATTGTTCAGTACGTATGTCTTATCTGTTGGGTTTGTTTCTCTTATATGAGCGCTCTGCTATATCCGATTATTACAATTCATCCTTTCCTGCTGAAATTCACTGATTACTAATTCTTTCCGTCTACTTTTTTTTTCTGCCCTCTCACTCACTGTCCTATTATACTTCCTTTCTGCTTATTTCCAGAAATATTTACGTCATCTTTTCTAATTCATTCGTCTCTCTCTACTTCCGTTCTCCACATAGCCTATGCTCTAATACTTCACTTATGCTGTTGAGTTTGTGCGAGTCAATTGTTTGCTACAATTTACTGCTCCTCCTATTGGTGATATTTATTTAATCCAGCCTCCTTCATTGTGCACCTGGTTCTGTTTACTGAGATCATGCTGCTAGTTGCTTCATCTTAATTCCGCTGAATTACTACTATACGCTTCTACTGGCTAAAGTCAGGTGTACACATCTCTTAACACATAAACCACTGGTACACGCATCACTCAGCTGAACCTTTAGCTCTCCTCAGATTCCACTATCTATGACTTCATTACATGTGACAGAACATTTATTATATGTTTATTGTCATTTTTTTAATTGTTTATAATTTGCCATTCTTTGTTTATTATTATTTACTATTTATTTTGTATTTGCTGCTCCCGCATCCATTTTCTCGTCTACTGCATTCACTTCTATCATCACGACTTCCACGCGTCTTCGAGCGTACCCTAATATCAATTCTTATGAGCTCTCCGAAAGGTTGCAATTTCCTTTTTCTCGATGTGTACATCACTTCACGAATACCTTATCCATTTGTAAGCATTTGTAAGAAAGAGTATTTCACTCATCCTAAATTCAAAACATTTTTAACATCCTTCGATATATGTCCACATTTCAAAGACCTCAATGCTACGACAAAAAATTGTTAGATAACATGATAATGAATTCATTAAAAATCAAAGGTTAAAGTTGCACTTTAACCTCTAGAAATTAAAAAAAAAAGAAAAAAAGTCAGTGTCGCTAATTTTCAATTAAATTAATTTCAAAGTTTGATTGAAATTGCTAAAATTTAAAGTAAAGTAGAAATTCTTAGATTAAACTTTTGTTTTACTATTTTCTTTTTTTTTAAAGAATAAATTACATATCAGAAAACAATATAATTTTGCTTAACTTTAATCTGATGTTCTATAACCTTCCTTCCATTAAGTATGTTCGGTATTTAATGTTAATTCAAATTTACCACCAACAGCGTACAATAATTTTAATTCGGGGAGGGTATTGTCTAGCTTGATAATTTACTAATTTATAAGGCAGTGTCTTAAGTGTAGAGAGGGGGTAACCTATGCATGTTCCCTATCCTTCAGTCAGTACCTTTTTAAGCTCGAAGGAATAAGTCATTATGCAGCACTTGCTTGAATAGGTCGCCATTTAATACCTATACAATTCAGGCCAGTTCGGTTGCCCTCAATTGTGAAAACCCAAGTTTGTTACTTCTAGTTTTCCTGGGTAGTGTTAGTAAACTGGTCCTTTTGTTGTTGACCTAGCAGCTCGGTTCTCTCCTGGCCTGCATAGGTTTATTGTGAAAACACACGGTTGTTTCTTCCGGTTAGTTTCCTATCGTGCAGCTTCTGGGAGCCCATTTAATTATTATCTACAATCATCAGCAAGGCAGCAGTGTATTGGTCAATACTCAACAGTTACAGGCACATAAGATTTATTTCCTTATTCCTATTTCTCCTCTCCCCTTGTCGCTGATATGAGCTAAGGACACATGGGTCTTCCAGCACGGGTAACCAGGATTCTGCGTTTTAACTAAGCGCCATTCCTTTAGCTGCTGAAAGTGATGATATATAAGATTTGCTATCCATTTTTAAGTTTAATTTCCCATTTTGCTTACCAATTATATAATATTATTATATACAGTCCACTCAATATTTTCACTCAATTTATATTTTAATTTTTGCTGTTTTCTATTAATCAGAGTCCATCCGAGGTATTTCACCTTAATTTATATTATTAATTATTTTTCCTGTATTTATTGTACAAAGTAGAAAAAAACAATGTAATATTTAACACAAGAGGTTAGTCCTTTTAAACACTCTTTCGTTGCCATTTACGCCTTGCCCTTTTTATGAGCAACCTTAACTCGAATGTATAAATGTGGCATTTGACTTTCTTGGCAAAAATAAATAACTATTAAAAATTGTATTTCAAAATCGTATTAAAACCTTTTTTTTTCTCCCCAAACCAGGAAGTATCTATCATCTTCCTCGCTGAATTTTGTTGGTTTTGTTGAGCATATTACTGCACTCATTGTCAGTTACTTTAAACGTCACTTTAATTTTAGTCATCTAGTAAATTTAATCATGATAATAGGACCAAACCTTGCCATTACCACTGTAAAAAAAACAGAACCGAACCCTTACCTAACTCACGTATCTTAACAGTTAGCTTAATCAATCTTCAATAGTTGCCACTTTGTAACAAAAATCTAGGTTAACGAACATTGTTACTGATATCAATATAAATTGTTAAAAACTGATAAATTGTTTGGTGAATGTTGGAACTTGTTTCAAGATGAAAATTTCTGTTTTATTTGGTCAATCGATCTAAAAGGGTTTTTATAAGTTAAAAAAAGTATATACTTTTTTTTTACTCTAGCCTTAATTAATTTTCTTTAAACAAATGAATAAATAGAATTCGTGTAAAACGTCGTTAAAACTGTTTGTTTTTTCTTTCTTTTTCCTTTAATTGAAGGAAATATAAGTTTTGATAAATATTATTCTAAAAGAAAATACAATTCAACATGCTCGCCATCATCAATCAAGCTTGTGTAGTTTGGAGTCCCACTTGTTTATTCAAACTCTCCTTATATATAAACATGAAATTTATTTGGCGATATATATATATATATTTTTTTTATAAAACATTTTAATAATGTTCAAAAATTGTATATAAATAATTATTTTAAAATGAATTCTGTTGTTAACGTGTTATTTTTTGATTTCTTGGCCATGGGGCTTTCCCCTCCCCCAGAGGAAAATTGTAAAAGCTCAAGTATAGGTTAGGTAAATCTTAATTTGCTTGATGAGAGCGCATTATTTAATAAGCACATCTTTTACATTTGGATTTGTTCCTTTTGGTTTTAATTCTAAAATTATTATGGTTTCTTGTTTTTTACTTTTTCGTTATGTTTTCTTTTTTACTTTCAAATCTACAGACTTCTCTGCTCCTCACATCCTGATTATGTAATGTATGGAAGAAGTCGTTATGTAAAGATAGTTCTCCATTAGCATAGAAGGTGTTACGAAGCTGTAGAGGCTCATTGCAATATGGGCGAAACGTCGGTTTTTTTTAACAAACCACTGACGTGGACTCACCCCAGAAATTCTAGTGTTTTTTAATGAAAATGGCCTCGGCAACCTAAAAGTTCAAAACTATTCTTCTCAATTGAGGCCGCTACAAACATATGAGATGCCTCTTGGATCTGGCCAATAGTGTGTTTGACAAAGAAAGAGACCCGCTCCATATTTCTCCTTTTGCGAACGCTTAGCCAAAATCCATCGCTGTTTTTTTTTTGTTTCTTTTTTTTTTTTAAGAGAAAGCATTAAAGATCTGTGCTCTGAAAGGGAGGGCTCTTTATAAAAAGCTCTTTTATTCTTAGTAAAAATATCTTGATTCATTCCGAAATTCTAGAATTGTCTAACTGTAATGGGAGGCCGGAATCTGTTTTGCGAATAGCCAAAAGTATGGCGAGGACGTCTCTGAGAGAATGGACTCGGAGAGAACATAATCGTCACTGGAGGCAAAACACGGCAAAATGGTCATGCCAGAGCTGTGTAGAAGATCCAGAGAGACTCTGGGTTTAAGCAGGTATCAGATTTGTCTGATTACGGGCCTGTTTATAAAGCACGGTAGATTCAAGAAACATCTGCACAAGGTGGGATTGGTTGATTCGGAGACGGCCTCTCACCTGTTGTATGATTGCGGCGCAGATTGCGGTACGAGATCTTCGGCACGCTGAGACCGGAGGAAATCTTACTGCAAGAATGACTGGTGGAGAAAGTCCTGGACCTCATGAAGATAGGAGGATTCCTCTACTAGGTATTGTATGGCCTCAAGGGATAGGCTGCAGTGCCTAGGTTTGATTCCCCCCCTCATTCTAATTCTAATTCTAACTGTAATGGGATCCGAAAAACGAAGAATCGAACCATTAGTTACTCTCTACTTAGGCCAGGCTAGGGAGGGAGAATTTCATATATATATGGAGCTGTCGGAGAACAGTTCAGTAGAGTTATCGACACCAGTCAGTCAATAGTATCTACTTTCTAATACTCAGCCAGCCTGTCTCTCTCTTTATTATTCTCTCGGTACCTCACTCTCTAACAGTGTAAAGTTCTTATAGTTCGTGTTTTTACACATTTATATTTGTGTTCAGCACGTCTACTAGTTTATTATTTCTTCACTCTCCGAAATTCATTCTCTCTAGTTCTCTCCTTTACGCACTTATCACACTAACTTTCACAATAAGAAGCATCTACTACATCACACAATTTTATTGAGACATCATTGGCGGACCCGAAAAAATCATAGTGGACTGAACTATTCATTTAACAACATTAGGTGTACAACTTCTTTATTTTAAGATTAATTTAAGATTTTATTTTAAGATTTTATTATTATTTTAAGATTATGGCTGGTCAAGTAATATCAACCTCTCTAATCAGAACCAATATAATGATTTTTATAATTCTGGATTTAATAATAATTCAGATAATTTCAAGTTAATATTGTACATTAATATGAATTGATGTACAGCAAGCAGTACATGCTAGTACAATAAGTCTTTGTATAAAATTGTGTCAGTCAGGATTTGTTTCTTTTTCTGTGTTCTGTCTAATATTTTGGGATTAAATCTTCCATCTTGAGAATCTATTTTAAACAGTGAATGTTAATGTTTCGACACAATCTAGTTAAACTAAACAGTAAAGATGGATCAAGATCCAAAACTGATCGAAACTAAGAAGAGAAGTTTGTTAGCATTCGGTGCCTACCTCTTTATTTAATAATAAGTTTCAGAAATATACTGTCAAAGAGGAAAAATGAAGTCCTCTACTTAAACATCCCATATCACCAAACATAAGGCAACGTCAAACCCTCCTTCTTCACTTAAGAGAAGGAAGGGGAAACTGCTCGGATATATAAAGTTATCTTTACCACAGTCTAGAGCTATATCGCCTTCACTTCTGCCAATTTGACACTCTGTCGCCCATACTTATTTGATCTAAGTTCATTTTGTTCGGGTTACTAGAGGGACGCAATAGCTCAGTGTTAGCGCGCTGGATTGTTCGATGTACCGCATATTGTATTTCTGGGGGATAATTTATCTTTTTTTCAAGAGTTTCCCCAAATAACCATTTCCTCACCAAACTATGTTTAGACAAAATTCCCTTTTCTTTTCCACACATTTCTATTCAGTGCATCCTCCTCCGAAAGACCTTAATCTCAGCTTTCCTCTCTTCCTCCTGCCGCCAGGCATTTCATCATTAATTTCGGTATCCTTGTATACATAATTCTTCCGACATTTCCAAACCAATTCACTTTCTTTGTTTCTATTATGCGCTGGCAATTTATGTAGCAGGTAATCTTCTTCGCTCTTGAGACCCCTACTGCCCATTTTCCATTCGGTTAACATGACGCTTACCACAAGAGCGGTATAATGAGCCCCGTTATGCTTCTTTTAGAGATTATAAGGCTGGATTGAGCATGCCAATGGCTTTCCCACCCTCAAACACTCTCCACTGTTCCTCGACAGAGGATATAATTTAAAACACAATCTGAATTTAAAACTGTACTTGAACATTAAGCATTTTTAAACTAGGCTTATTATTGCTGTGGTGGTGGTTGGTTCCGCAAAGCTAGAAAGCATCAGAGACATTTTCCGTGATAGCCTGCTTCATTTTGTGGTCATCGACCGGTTTCGGGTGTTCGCCCATTTTCAGGATGCGTTTTTTCAGACAATGTGACAACACAGACTTGCATAGAGCAAATTCAGTTTACACACAGCATTGGCGGACCTTTCCACATATTCAACAAAACCTTTTTCTTTCTAAATTTGGCAAAATTTTCCTACATTATTGCCAGGGCTATATTATTTTCTATAATATTCCAATAAGAGCAAATAAGAGATTTCCTCAACGTTAATTGCCCTAAAACCTTGAGCAACTTGAGCTTTTATTTAAATTCAGTATGTAACTGAGTATGTAAACAGTAATGTAAACAGAAAAGCAGAAAAACAGAAAGTGTAAACTAGTGTAGAAAGTGTAAGTAGTGGAAAACAGAAAAATAGTATGTAACTTGTATGTAAACTGAATTTGCTCTGTGTAAGTCTGTGTTGTCACACTGTCTGACAAAAAACGCATCCTGAAGATGGGCGAACGCCCGAGACCGGTCGATGACCACAAAATGAAGCATGGAAAATGTCTCTGACGCTTAGGAGGTTTTTTATTGTAAATAAAAAGCAATCGATGCTAATTATAGATACACTACAATAAGTGGCATTGATTAAGTCATAATCTACAATACATTTCATTGTCCTTAAGGAATTTAATCAAAATATATTTTAAGATTTGTTCATATTATGTATGTTTTTATGTATGTGTTATTATTACATTAATGGAATTTTTATTTAAATAAAAAAATCATGTTCAAATCTTTCATGATAAAACTCTCTCATTTATCTATCGTGCATTTCTATTAAAGTCATTTAACAATATCATCTTTTTCAAACTAGTCTCAAGGTGATACTTAAGTTTAGTTATTCTCTGTTATTTTCAAAGAAACTAAAGTAGGTTATCTTTGTGATCAGTTTGTTAGTGTAGCAGTTAGTTATTTTAAAGAACCTAAATTCGTTTTTTGTTTTTTTTTCTATGCTCAATAATATTATTAACGTAATAATAATCGATTAATCACTTTAAAGCTTCATTTTCCTTTTTTAAATAATATCACTCAATATGCCTCAATTCTAGAAACAATAAATTAAAAACAATATACTTAAAAATTTATATTATTTATCAATTTTTATTTTCAATTAACACAATTATTTTTCATTTGTTATTATAGAGAGAAGTGACTATTGTACGACCTAGGACAGTAATCACTGGCGGAGGTGGAGGATATTGGGGAAGTAGGCCTCCCAGTCCTGGAGGCAGTGAAACATCATCAATTATGCCCCCGCATACAGCGCCCAGACCCAAATCTAGGGGCGCACCAACAGCACATGAAGCTAAATACAATAATCTTAATTACTGGCGAGCTAGAAAGGTTAGTTTAATATAACTGTAATTGTTGAATATGTGGATGTTATGCTGGAAAACATCTGGTATTTTATCCTTTGTAGCATGCATATTGATTTTGTTTCTGACCGGTTTTAGATTTTCATTCATCGTCAGAGCAAATTCACCAAGTTCATGTTGAGATTCATTTGAACGTAATGTTTCTTTTACACTTACACTTGTTTGTTAGTAGGTTGTATATAATTATGTGACAAACCAACAAGTGTGAGTGTAACAAAAACATTACATTGAAGTGAACTCTCTATACGAACTTGGCGAATTTGCTCTGATGATGGATGAAAGTCCGAAATCGGTCAGGAAGAAAATGAATATGCATACTAAGACGGATTCCAGTTATTTCCAATTTTTAAAGTTTTTTTTTACATTTTATTTAATGCAAAACCTTTTTTGGGGATTTTATTCGTCCATAGCATGCATATTTCTTATGTTACTGACCGGTTTTGGATTTCCATTCATTGTCTAGAATAAAGCTATCTAGTTCGCATAGTAGAGAGTTGACTTCAACTTAATATTTCTGTTACGCACTACACTTATTGATTGAGACGTGATAAAATCCCAGATGTTATCCAGCATTGCGGACCTTTCCACATATTCAACAAAACCTTCTTCTTTCTACATTTGCCAACATTTTCCTACATTATTGCCAGGGCTATATTATTTTCTATAATATTCCAATAAGAGATTTCCTTAACGTTAATTACCCTAAACCTTGAGCAACTTGAGCTTACATTTAAATTCAGTTTTTTGTTTAAGATAGTGATTTCAATATTTTTTAAACACTGTGTAAATGTAAAGTAATGCCTATATTTTCAGGCGGGTTTAACGTCCGTCCAACTACCAAATTAGGTGTCGTGAACCGGGGGGTGGAAGCTCCTACTGTACTATTAATACTTTTTAAACTAATATAAAATTTAGCAGTTATTTGCAGGATTCGAACTGGGAACCTCCCACTTATAAGTCCATTCTCATAACCACTACACCAACACTCCGCCCTTTACAGTAGTTAATATTCATTGTATAAAAATATTTTTGAAAGAAACTACCTTTTGGCATAGATTGTAACATCTAAATGCATTATTATTATTATTCACATAAGGGGAGGGAAGTAAACCCTACGCTATCCAAAGCCCCCTCGGGCCCATATAGCTACCCCTAAAGAATACCTACCACTGGGACTAGAACAAAAATCCAGGCCCAGGGTTTAACCATCTAAGTTTCACCACAGACCGAACAAATCGGACCAAAACCTTAAAAGGACACAGCTTAAGATCCTCTACCGATATCCTACTCCGGCCGAAGGTCCTAAACCTAATCTCCTCACAACCCAAACAATTCGTCATCAGATGCAGGGTGTTTCCTCCTCAGTCTCACAAACTCTACAAAAGGGGTCAGGCACGAGTCCCATTATATAGTAGATGTCTCCTTAAACCACAATGCCCAGTGAGGAACCCAACCAGATGTCTGAGGGAGGTCCGTGAAAGACATCGGACCCCGCTACTCAAAGCTCCGTTTGGGCCCCCAATGAGCATTTTAGACTGCCGACAACCCACTGCACTCATCCATAAGGATGAGTGCTGCGAATCTAAATGCATATCACAATTCTAATATTTTTTTTTTTTTTAATTTAAGGCGCGTCAACAACTATGGTCATTGGCGCCCGGAGCCTTCTCAGTGCATTGCCGGCCTCCGGACAGTGTTCTCTCCGTTACAGACAACACTGTCTATCACCGGACATTGAGCTGTAGAGGCTCCTAGGAAGAAAGAAATCTAAGGGTAGCACAGCTGGAGTCGAACCCGGGTCCTCCGCGTGAGAATCCAGTACGCTATTCCCTTAGCTCACTTAGCTATTCCCTTTCTAATATGTTACTCACTTAGTTAATGGTGTGATATTTGGTTACTTATGGAATGGTTTCCAGTTGAATGTTCATATTAAATAAACTATTTATATATATAAGAGATATTTTCCGTGATAGCTTGGCTTCTTTTTGTGGCCATCGTACAGTTTCGGGCTTCGCCCATTATCATCGGAATATTTTTGTCAAAACAGTGTAATTGATAATATGTGAACATAATGTGATAATTTTTCAATGATATATTTATAAAAGTTTTCTATTTAAGCTCGTTTAGACTTGTTACATTTAAGCCTGTTAAAGTTTATATGATTATCAGGAGATTTTTTTGTTGGCCGTTAGTTATAATATGAAAACAAGAAATTAGTTGGCTTCACGACCAATTCAGGGTAAAAATCAATAAACCAAAAAAAAATATAACTTTTTTAATGTTTTTTAATAATAATTAACACGTTCGACGTTTCGACAAACTTTGTTTGTCTTCTTCAGGAACAATACAAAACAAAAATAAATAAAGAGTTATAAACATAAAAAATTATAAAATAAACCACAAACAAAAAACAAAATACATTGGTGAGATTACAGTAGAAATGTTAAGTCTGTAATGAAAGGGTGTTTGTTGTAATGCAGAAGGTCAGGAGAAAGGGGGACCGTTATGTAAGTACCGTTATGTGAGGAGAAAGTAATGTATGGAGAGGGGATAGGAAAATTGCTTTTTCTATTTATTTTGTATAATTTTTTTTTCCCATCCTTTAGGATTTTTTAAGGGAACAGAGGATGTAATTGTAATGGGAAGAAATAAGGTCTTTATCTTTTTTATGATTAACAAGGTTAGTTTGGAGATGGATGTGTATGGACTCAGTAAGGAGTCGCTTGGTGTAATTGGGCTGGGTAGCGAGGATAGAAGGATTATGGAAATCAAATGTATGGTTCAAGGATAGAGCGTGCTTGGAAAGTGCTGTACTGTCTATTTTTTTAGAAGTAATGTCGTATTTGTGCTGTTTGAGTCTTTTATGTAAGTATTGTGAAGTTTCTCCCACACAGGAAACATTGCAATTGGGAGTAGAGCATTTCAGGTTATAAACCGTGTGTGTTTTGTTGGTTATGGGAATAGGGTCTTTAAGTTTGGTGTAGATTTTGTACAGTTTGTTAGAAATGGTGAAGCCTATGGTGAGATTAGGAATGTGTTTCTTCAGGGATTTGTTGATTTTTTGCGAGAGAGATTTAATATGCGTAAGGGATCTGTAGATGGGTGGGTTACTGGTACGATTTTGACTAGGCAACCTATGTGCGGAGATAGGTGAGGAGGAATTTTTAATGATTTTGTTTATGATATGGGAAGGGTACCCGTTGGAGAGAAGGATTTCCCTAGATTTTTTAAGGTTTTTCTTGTGAAAAGAAGGGTGAGAAAGAGATATAGCCCGGTGAACTAGATTTTTGGCTGTATTGAATTTTTGGTGGAAAGGGTGGTTGGAGAGAAAATGGAGAAGGCGTCCGGAGTAAGTAGGTTTAGTGTACCAGTCGTAAGTTAAGGTATTGTCGGGATTCCGTATAATGAGTGTGTCAAGGAAAGGAAGTCTGTTATTATGTTCTTTTTCAATAGTGAAATGTAGTTTGTTGTGGTAAGAGTAGTTGAAATGCTGAAGAATCTTTGATGTATCTGTTGGGTCGACGACAAGGAAAAGGTCATCCACATATTTAAAAATATGGGAAATAGAGGGGCCAAGAGTTGGAAGGACTTTATCTAACAGGTCATTCATAATAATGTTGGCTAAACAGGGAGCAAGACAACTGCCCATGGCCAAGCCGTCCTTTTGCATATAAAAACGCTCTTGGAAGACAAAATATCCTGATTTACAACAAAGGTCAAGAGTTTCAATAAAGAGATCTCGTGGGATAGTCGTGTGAGGATGAATTGATGACCAGTTGCGGGAGACTAATGAGATAACTAGGTCAAGTGGAATGTTGGTAAACAGAGAGGTGACATCGAGAGAAATCAAGATGTATTGGGGGGGAATCGTTATGTGTTTTATCTTCTCAATGAAATCAAAGGAATTTTTGACGTCATAAGCGTTTTGGGAACTGAAAGGTTGAAGGGCGGGAAGAATGAATTTACTAAGATTGGAAGAGGGGCTATTAATGGAAGAGATGATGGGACGAATAGGGCAAAGGGGCTTATGAATTTTGGGCAGTCCATAGGCACGGTTTATACAATCTCACCATGACGACATTATCGTCACAAAGGCAGACAAAGGCAACTCCACTGTTATTATGGACAAACATGATTACATTGACAAAATGACTAACCTCTTCTCTGACACTAATACTTACTCCTTGTTGGACAAAGACATCACCGCTAAACAGCAAAACTTATTCAACCAGCACATAAAGAAACTGAAAAATCTTGGCCACATTGACTCAAAAACTTATTACAGACTTATCAACCATCACAGTACACCTCCCCGTGCCTATGGACTGCCCAAAATTCATAAGCCCCTTTGCCCTATTCGTCCCATCATCTCTTCCATTAATAGCCCCTCTTCCAATCTTAGTAAATTCATTCTTCCCGCCTTCAACCTTTCAGTTCCCAAAACGCTTATGACGTCAAAAATTCCTTTGATTTCATTGAGAAGATAAAACACATAACGATTCCCCCCCAATACATCTTGATTTCTCTCGATGTCACCTCTCTGTTTACCAACATCCCACTTGACCTAGTTATCTCATTAGTCTCCCGCAACTGGTCATCAATTCATCCTCACACGACTATCCCACGAGATCTCTTTATTGAAACTCTTGACCTTTGTTGTAAATCAGGATATTTTGTCTTCCAAGAGCGTTTTTATATGCAAAAGGACGGCTTGGCCATGGGCAGTTGTCTTGCTCCCTGTCTAGCCAACATTATTATGAATGACCTGTTAGATAAAGTCCTTCCAACTCTTGGCCCCTCTATTTCCCATATTTTTAAATATGTGGATGACCTTTTCCTTGTCGTCGACCCAACAGATACATCAAAGATTCTTCAGCATTTCAACTCTTACCACAACAAACTACATTTCACTATTGAAAAAGAACATAATAACAGACTTCCTTTCCTTGACACACTCATTATACGGAATCCCGACAATACCTTAACTTACGACTGGTACACTAAACCTACTTACTCCGGACGCCTTCTCCATTTTCTCTCCAACCACCCTTTCCACCAAAAATTCAATACAGCCAAAAATCTAGTTCACCGGGCTATATCTCTTTCTCACCCTTCTTTTCACAAGAAAAACCTTAAAAAATCTAGGGAAATCCTTCTCTCCAACGGGTACCCTTCCCATATCATAAACAAAATCATTAAAAATTCCTCCTCACCTATCTCCGCACATAGGTTACCTAGTCAAAATCGTACCAATAACCCACCCATCTACAGATCCCTTACGCATATTAATTCTCTCTCGCAAAAAATCAACAAATCCCTGAAGAAACACATTCCTAATCTCACCATAGGCTTCACCACTTCTAACAAACTGTACAAAATCTACACCAAACTTAAAGACCCTATTCCCATAACCAACAAAACACACACGGTTTATAACCTGAAATGCTCTACTCCCAATTGCAATGTTTCCTATGTGGGAGAAACTTCACAATACTTACATAAAAGACTCAAACAGCACAAATACGACATTACTTCTAAAAAAATAGACAGTACAGCACTTTCCAAGCACGCTCTATCCTTGAACCATACATTTGATTTCCATAATCCTTCTATCCTCGCTACCCAGCCCAATTACACCAAGCGACTCCTTACTGAGTCCATACACATCCATCTCCAAACTAACCTTGTTAATCATAAAAAAGATAAAGACCTTATTTCTTCCCATTACAATTACATCCTCTGTTCCCTTAAAAAATCCTAAAGGATGGGAAAAAAAAAATTATACAAAATAAATAGAAAAAGCAATTTTCCTATCCCCTCTCCATACATTACTTTCTCCTCACATAACGGTACTTACATAACGGTCCCCCTTTCTCCTGACCTTCTGCATTACAACAAACACCCTTTCATTACAGACTTAACATTTCTACTGTAATCTCACCAATGTATTTTGTTTTTTGTTTGTGGTTTATTTTATAATTTTTTATGTTTATAACTCTTTATTTATTTTTGTTTTGTATTGTTCCTGAAGAAGACAAACAAAGTTTGTCGAAACGTCGAACGTGTTAATTATTATTAAAAAACAATTTAAAAAAAAGTTATATTTTTTTTGGTTTATTGATTTTTACCCTGAATCGGTCGTGAAGCCTTGTTTTCATGTCTAACTCTTTATATTCACTATTACTAAACCAAATTTATTGTTTTATGGAGGGAGAAAATGCAGAAAACTGAATAAATCTTCAGTAAAAACGCACTTCTGGTGAAGTGATTTTCTTCAAACTCGGAATTTCAAAATATTTATTTCTTATTATTAAGATAGAATTGTGTAATAAACTAATGACAGGAAAACGTAACTGCACTCCCCTCCAAGTCCCCTTAATAAATTATCCCGGAGAAATGTTACAAAAAAAAGTTTTTAACTCATTGTATGTATACAACATGTTTAAAGAAAATCGTTGGAGTCGTTTTAGAGAAAATCACATTAAACTTAAAAATCCATTCAGTGCAGCGGTAATTCCGATTGACTGATTTTGTTTAAACCTTTTTGTTGTCGCCTGATAGCACTTAAACTAAATGTCAAGGTTGTGGCTTACTGCGATTTTCTATTTTTTAGTTATGCTGAACTCAACACGCACAGAAGTATTTTCTAAAACATACTTTTTCTGATTCTGGGTATTTCAAAACATCAATTTCCGGTGAAAACTCGATATCCAATTTGACACGATCGCAGTACTTCCTCTTACACTTGTAAGAGAAAGTAAAAACAATTATGTTGCTAAAATACCGAGGTTGAAGAAAATCGGTTGACTGGAAGTGCGTCATTACTAAACGTTTGTTTTTTTTCTCTCTCTCGATAGAACCAAGAGTGCTGGGGAGGGGGGGTTAACGATGCTACGGTTATCTCAAAAGTATTTTATTACAGATTTGAGGGAAGGGAATAGCTAAGTGGTTAGCGCACTGGACTCCCACGTGGAGATTCCGGCTTCGAGCCCAGTTGTGCTGCCCTTAGATTATTTCTTCCTGGAGCCTCTGCAGCTAACGGCGATGGACAGTGTTGTCTGTAACGAGAGAACACTGTCCGGAGGCCGGCAGTGCACTGAGAAGGCTCCGGGCGCCAATGACCATAGTTGTGACGCGCCTTAAATTTAAAAAGAAAATGTATAGTTTATTGTTCTCCCTTCTATAGAAATATCTTTAAATTCAGCAAGAGAAAATTCGATTTTCTCATTTATTGGGCTGTAAAAGTTTGAATTTGAAGGAAATTTCTTAATTGGAAATGCGTAGTTCACATAGCATCTGCTGTACCCACAATTTAAGTATATCATTTTAACGCTTTTTATTATCAAATAATATTCAATATAGTTGAAAATAGTATTTATTGAGTAATAAATAAATCCATAATTGGCGCACAAACTATAATTAAATTAATTTATAGGTTGCGAGTTGATACTGAAGAAGAAAGTGAAACAGAAGACGATAGAACTTTTCATTCATCTTCAAAAGATTTAAGAAGTAAACTTGGAAAATCAGTGGAACCAAAGAAAAGTAAAGATCATAGAAATAAACATAAATCTTCTTCTACAGTGCATACGAAAAATCATAAAAAATTTATACCAGACTGTCCATTACAAATTGAAATTGATAATGATATCTATTTTGAACGCATGAACAGGGATGATGATGATTTAGATGATACAAGCAACTAAATATTGGGGCAAAAATAAAATTGGACGATCTCTGTAGGGTTTCAAGTTTTTTTCCTGTTTTTAAACTAATTTTATGTTATCAACCAGTAATTCTTTTTTAGAAAAATAATTGTAAATAAATATATAAATAATAGATGTGATTCCAAAGTGATGAACAAATTTAAGAATTAAAAAAAAATTACTATTTACAAAATATATATTAATTTACTATAATTTTTATCACATATTTTTAATAACAATTATACATATATATTTTATGATTATATTGTAATGAACTTTCCCTAGCACCAACTTAAGAATAACATAAAGAAATGTGTCCATTTAGTTTTCACCCCTGTTTGCTTCAGCTTTTCTTTCTTCATCTTTCCTGATGAATCGATTTAATAAAACTTCACTTTGCGGGTCATATTCTGATAATAAATGGTAATTTTCTTCGTCAACAAAACAAATCTCATGTCCATCCTACAGATTAAAATAATTTCTTATTAATATCATCTTTACAAAAAAAGAAAAAATGATATGACGTTTAATAAAACAAAATAAGAAGGATACTTACAGGATCGGCCAATATAATAACATTTACTGATGCTTTACCAGGAGTCTCTAATGTAATCAATGGTGTTAATATTGGCAGACTTTTATCTTTCATACGTTTCTCCAAAGGTGCCATATCTATACAGGCAATAGCAAATGCTATACGTCCATACGCGGTGCCACGATCAATTGGTTCTCCTAAATGAATAATTCGAATGATTCTACTTAATAAAAGTTATTTTTTCTGGGAAAAACATTCACTCGAAAACAACTCTATATAGGTAAACTTTAAACAATTAAAAACCTTAGGGGCTTCTTCAGGGTAGTAATGACTCTCTGCTAAACCAACAGTCGCAAGAAACAGGATACTGTAGAACCCAGACGAGTGGGTGCCAACTACCAACAACCATGGCCCCTATACTGATTATTGGCTTAGCATTAGAGTCAACACTACCCTGAAGAAACCTATTACATTATGGGTGAAACGTCGGTTTGTAAAAAAAATACTGACAGTCTCAACCCGAAGACCTAAATGTTTTTGAACTCTGAAAAATTATTTAAACAATTAATTAATTTCTCATGCCCGACAATGGCAAGCAATAAATCTGTATAAGTATATAAGAATGTAGGATGTTGTAGCTATGAAAATTGGATTCGACTGTATGTGCTCACGAAACCCATGTACTATGCTACCCAAAACTAATGCAGACTGCGACGACCGACCATTGAGATGTATAGTAGAGTGGTATCTATCTTGGAGCGTGAAAATTATAATTTGAAGCAAATTTATGCCGTTTTTGGAGTTGCTGAAATTTAAATATGCAATTAATGCATAATTTATGCAAATTATGTTGTAAATACTCAGTGACTACGAAATCTATTTATAGATTTATTTATTAAGGGTTGAATTTACTTATTGAAATATAAGGTGGTGAATAACAGCGCTTCATTATTAGGACATGGCGGATGACTGAATATAAACAACACTGTAAACATTCTGACAACACCACTATTTGAAATGATGTCTGGTGCTGGGCCTTACGTCACAGATTCCTCCATAAACATTTAAACAGAATAAAACAAGCAAAAAAATTAGTTAGCTGTGGCCAAAGAAAAAAATGTTTATCTTTAAAAGTTTATTCGACGTTTCGGACACCTCTGGTATCGTTCCTCAGGACTGTTAAAGAATAATAGAGAGTTGAATATTAGAGGAGGTTATTGGTTAACAACTAATTTTTTGCTTGTTTAACAACGGCCAAACATTACTATTGTTTATATTGATATTTAAACAGAATCTTTCGTTGGAATCGTTTTCGAGAAAACTACACCTTTATGTCGGATACCGAAACGGAATATTGTTTGAAGCTACTCAAGTAATAATTGGTACAAACTATTCGGGGTGTATATACTTCGGAGATTTAACTGGGCGGGAAAGGGGCCAACCTAAAAAGGTTAATATCAGCTGCTCTAAAGTATTAAATAAAAAATTAACCTATTTGGATAAATTGTATTTTTGCTTGATTTTCTCCATAAGAAAGCAAAACGTAATGATTATCTCTTTCTAAAATGTTTAATCCCAGCTCACAATGCCAATAATTAATTGTTCTATCCAAAACTGTACATGCTAATGTCACTTTTTCCACAGGATCTGAAAAAAATTTAGCTAATTACGAATTAAGATAAAATATTTAGCACATTAGATGTTGCATATACTGTGTATTAGGGTTACTAACTTTGCAAAATTCTAATAAAGGACTTACTACAAAACACTTAATTTTTAATTATTGTGGTTGGTTCCGCACAACTGGGAAACAGAGATATTTTCCGTGATAGCCTGCTTCTTTTTGTGGTCTTCGACCGGTTTCGGGTCCATCATCAGGATGTTTTGTCACTCAGTGTGTACCAACTAAATTTGCTCTGTGCAAGTCTATGTTATCAAACTGTTTGACAAAACAAATCCTGATTATGGGCGGACGCCCGAAACCGATCGATGACCACAAAAGGATGCAGGCTACCATGGAAAATATCTCTGATACCTAATTTAATGCCACAATCGAAGGAATTGTAGGAATGTATATGTTTCACTGCATGGTAGGTAGATTTGTAATAATAACTGAATCCTGTTTACAGAATTTTGTTTCACAGAAAATTATTAATTGACTATGATAGATTTTATGATCTTCAATCAGCTGTATTATGACCCTGAAGGTTCATGCTGATTAACAGCTGAAACGTTCATGGAACCAATTTTAACTTGTAGTATTACCCAAAGTACATCTTCCATCTTGTTAACAACCAGTTACTATTTCCTTGTAAATTTTTATTATATACATATAGCTTCTTCCTCTTGTTCCATTTTCTATGTCCGTAAAACAAGGTATAATAAATGAATATAACCTATGTAACACATTAAAAAACAATTTACAGTGCAACAAATTAAATTAATTTATTAGATTACTCGCTGTAATTTACAGATATCGAAATCCAAAAAACACTATTTGCGTATTAGGTTTTTTTTTTGTAAGTGTTCTATTTATTTTATCGTATAATAAATAAATGACATTTGATGTTATTTGTGTGCTTAAAAAAGGACCAAGATTTTGAAATGCAAATAAAGTACCGTTCTTTGAGATAAAATGGCAACGCTAGCTGAGATTAGATGTGGCAATAAAAAATCAAACAAATCCTCTAAACTCAGATCCGTTAAGGCCCTTTAAGGTACGAGTGTTTACTCAGAATGTGGTCAGTTGTAGAGATTACAATGTGCAAGAGACAATGACTGACCTGGAATTTTGTTTAAGAGGATGCGCTATCCTTGTAGTGCATATATGAACTATTTATACATGTTTTATATGTATTGTGTGAGTGTTGGCAGAATGAGAGAGAAGCGTGTATGGATACAGTTAGTTACATGTTTTGCGACCCTAACTGGGAGCCAAGCCATACGCAGACTTACATATCATCTGAGAGAGGGAAAAAGATATGTATCATGAGTTAGTTCAAAAAAAAGCAAAATAAAAAATCTCGTGTTTATACTGGAAATGAATACATATATATCCACTGCGGTGTTACTGAGACCTAGTCAGGTGAACTAGTATAATGCAGAAGTGCTCGTACTTCGCATTACTCCAAAACACAACGCTTAGGACAAATAGGAATCAAAGAGTTCATGGAAATCAACATAGTCATTATAGTCCACTCAAATCACTTAGGTGGTAGGAGATATTGTGTTATAATGCATTGAAAAAAGATAGGCCAAGGCATTACTGACAATGGGTTGTCTGAAGATTATCAGCCGGTTGAGGAACAAGACATTATTACGTGCTGCGATGGGAAAGTGTTTGAGACTAGGCAGCCAAGCTGAGGTACTGCTTGGCCGATCTCCGGTCTTGCTTGGGCTCAAGAGTTTATTTTATTTGCTAATAATGAGCAAGTCGTATATGCTTGTAATTTGCTTCCACTGATCACTTTTTCGGTACCACGAACATGATCTTCAGCTGAACGGAAGTACGCCCGAAAAATGAGCATTCCTGAAAATATCTTTTACTACAAGCTTTGTCATAAACTATAATATAAACTGGGTTTTGAATATCCAAATATAGTGTTCCTTAGTAAAATCCCCTTTTACTAAAGACTTTTTTTCTTACCTGTTTCCTGAGGTTGAGGTTCGTCAATAATAAAAAACTGATAACTACCAGGCGCCTCTAATGAATACACTTTTTCATCTTCCTGTGTTATTGGCCATCTAGTCGCTTTGGCACGTGCAATTACTTCTCGTGATTTAATTGTAATGCCCAAAAATTCATTACCATTTTCATATGAATCCACATTGTAATTATACGTAAGTTCCATAACAAAATGTGTATCTTCAAAACCATATCCAACCATAGTTTTGCTCCAACGATTATCATAGGGTCTTAAAAATAAAAAAAAGAAATTATAAGTTTATTAAAATAAAATATTTTATTTTTTAAATGAATAAAAAAAATTATTTGTACCCATTGCAAGCAGCCTCACAACCCTCTGTAAATTCTTCATGTCGAAGTACCTTGAAAAATGAAAATGTACATTTAGGAGAAAATACATTCTACAATGTTCAATATCATTAATCTGTAATCCACAATACCAAAAATGAAAAGATTTCTCACCTTCATACCAAGAACATCTTTGAAGAATTTTATAGCAAGTGTTCTATCGGCCACTTTGAAAACAAAATGTAATGCTCTACCTTTAAGCGTACTTGTCATGTTACTGTATCGAAAACAATTCTAAATAAAAACAAACAAATGTTAACTTAAATCACTATATTAAACGGTACTCTACTGGCTGGTATACTGGAAAATTTCACTATGCATTTCAAGGCCAAACTTCCCACCACAATAATAATTGGTGTTTTTTTCTTTTGCACAAACTTAACAGGTATATATCTCGATGCAACTAAAACTAATCAGCTCAGTTCCATTATTATAAGGCATACGTCATTAAACTAAATTACCATCATGGATTAAAGTAATCTATTAATTAGGTAATGCAGAAGGTACTAAGCGATCTTTTCAGATCTTATTTCAGTCTATTTTATATGTTAAAATGCCCTAATGCTTAAACGTACCAAGTATACTTGTTTGACGTTACTGCAGGAAGTCTGACCATGAGTAATCAAGAAACAGATACGAAAAGCAAGAAAAAATAAAAATGACTTTTTAACCCTTCTCGAATATTAATAATTTATTATGCACATTTATATGTACCATGACGTCTCAAAAGGTAAAAAACCCCATATATTAATTTGTACGAACAGAACCAAACTTTGCAGATCACAAAATACAGAAAATTTTGTTTGGTTCCTTTTAAGCAAACATGCTTATCCTTAATAATGATTTAAGATAATAATGAACTCAATCTTGTCCCAAAATATTTATACTAGTTAATAAGGTAGGAACATTTATATTTTATTTGGCATCTAGGAATAACGAATTCGTTTTTATCAGTGAATGGAAATAAATATCGGCATGCATGCATAACTACCTAACCTGTTCAGTTTATTTTTTATTGAAAACTTTTTAAATGATAATGACTTTTATCATAAGGAACAGTGGTGTACATTAATATTATAAAAGAGCTAAATTATCACTCTTAATTAACTCTCACCTTACAATAAGTGTTTAATTTTTTCTAGCTTCGTATTGATTTAAAATTAAAACAAAAATGATTTCTCTTCTATTAATAAATAACTTTACTAGTTTTAAAAGAAAATGTTTTAATTCGAAAACAAGAGTAATCAATGTAACAGATTTTGAACTATTTGCAAACCATAAAATAACCTTCTGCCCCCCATAATTAGACTCGTTTCATGTTTTTTGTGGTTTGTTTGGTTATGGCTAATCTTTGATCGTTAAATTACCAAATAAATAAGTAATACTTAACATAGTACATATGCCTTTGGAGTGCCTTCAAAATGGATCCTGTGCAAGGTAAGAAAACCATCTTCAGTATTCACTTGGTCTAAAACAAGTATTTACAGTAATATTGATTTTTTTGCTTGTTTCTTTATTCTTCTTTGCAAGTTTTATTCATTCTATCCATTTTCATCATTCTTAGCTGTCCAGTCTTCTATAGTGCATGAATAAGTGAGAAAAGAACAATCACCTTGACGTCTTAGAAAAAAGGTCATAGGGAACTGAAAATAGACATTACATACGCATCCTAGATTAGACTCTCATCTAAGGCCACAAATTAATGCTCTATGAAATGTAATTTTTATATCTTATATTTCTTTAAAAAAAAAATTTCGAAGATCTGTATTTTAAATAATGAATTACCTTCTATAATACTAAGCGAATTGCCTTCCAAATTACGCCGTTTGGCTATCTGTTATCTCAGTATTCACAGACATAATTAATATCCTCTTCAAAGTAGGACTTTTTCCCAATATTTAGTTGCCTTTAATATTTTATAGATTTGGTATTCGGAAATTATATTGAAATGACATTTTAGTTGTGAGCTTAACATCGCAGATAATCACAAACCTCTTAAAAGGATTTTTTTCCGGAAAAATGTTTCAAATAAAAGTTAAACATCAATATATGGTTTTTCACGATTTTGGCCGAAAATGGAACTGAATGGAATATTTTCGGCAAAAATAAAAAAACTGAAAAAACATTCGGTATAGGACTTTTTGATAACTATATTTTTTCAAACTTGGACTTTTGCAAAAGAAAAATTATTTTTTGGTGAGGAATCGTAAGAGAATCGTCATAGTGGCGCCACAATTATGGAATCGTACCACGGCAATGTAAAAGCTCCCTCAGAATCTATAAAAAAAAATTGTTTATTGCAGCTATGTTCCAGAAATTTGCAAAAAACAAAACCACTGGTATGATCATACTTGGTGTAAGATTTCTATCGAATTATCGTATCGGATTCTTCCGGCAGTCAGAATGTGCTATGATTATCGCTTATCTGAATTATCTTTACGGTTATTTTATAAAATAGAGGATATGTATTTTCACGTTTTACATTGATTTTTTACTCTGCATTTGTTTTTTAACCAAAAATTTACTACATGTCAATTTAAACTTACAAACAACGCACCATAACCAATTTTGTTTAAATTGAAATATTATTTATTTTAACGTAGAATACATTTTTGGGGGTGAAGTTGTTCGCGTCCGAGATTGTTCTCCCGTGCCTCCTAGATATCCAATTAAACGACCAATATCAATAGCCAGCGCAACCTAGTTCATTTATACTGCGCTGCGAGACGCTAATGGCTGAATAGCCGAACTCATGGCGGAGGGAATAAAAAACTTTTTAGGGAGGCCAACTATTTGTAAAAAACGAAAGATTTTCTTAGATTAAAAACCGAACGAAGTTTTCTCTTAATAAGAAGGTATGAAAATTGAGTTGTGGCTTTAGGGGTAGTTGTTGGGAGGGAATCAGTTACAGTTTTGTAAATTGCGTAAGAGAAAGTTGTGTGAGTGTTTCGCACCAGTTTTTTTAATAGAGTATCTCAAAACATTTTATAATTTACTAATTTTCTAACACTTTTTATCATACAGAAATCTGGTGATATTACAAACACTCCTCTTAGTTCAAACAAAAAAAAACAGTTAGACCAAAAAAGTTATATTAATGGGGCCCAGTTTATATTTTGTCTAGAGCCCGCTGGAGGCTTAATCCAGACCAGCTTTTAGTGAACCATGCTTTCTACGTGACGTAGAAAATTTAAGCATTTGTGAAACTCTAAGAAAGCGGCGAGGTAAGATCTGGATTGCCCACTACTGGCTTTTACCTTGACCTAAATCAGCTAGTAGAGAAATTGCTTAGGGTATCTGGAACTGTGTTATTGTAGAAGGCAGAATGAGTATAACCTGACGCTTCCAGGCAATAAACTATTTCAAGCATGTACACAGAGCTGTTCTAAACATAGCATATCATACTAAACTAGATGTGTGGAAATCCGTCATTGACGAATATTGTGAAAATAAATATTAGGTGGAGTCGTAAAATAATTCCCTATTCCGAGAATAAATTATAATGATGAATTCATCATCCTAATCACTTAATACACTCGACAAATTGAAATCTGTTTATGAAGGAATAAGTTTTCCTTAAATCTCTTATTCAAGCCAATGGTAGCACATACTTGGAAATAAAAAACCGAGTCATTCGGTAAGTGAAGAGACAATAGCTTATAGCTTTAATGTTGTGTATTAATGCTCATAGTGGACCACATAGACCACTAATAACATTTGTACACTTTTTACTAGTTTTATTAAAGCTGCAAGTAACAAATTATTTGAAATGTTAGCCAGTTTGTATATGGGTTTTTATTTGTTCTTTGCTGTGAAACTTGACATCACTTATCACCCCTTGAGAGGACCAGACTGAATTAAATCTGTTGATGTAAGGCGCTGAACCTGTCCGCTGTAAGAGCAACATCATCGCTTTTTAGTATCCACGTTTTTTACCGTACTACTTTACTGTACTACTTTTCAAGCATTTCAAAGGAAATCATAGAAAATTACACTTCTCACAGCGCAAAATATCGTTAACAGCACGTTTTCCCATTTATTGGGCCATTTTTAAACGAATCAAATCCATTTGTAGAAGTTTGCACGAGTCAAACAACATATACCATATTTGTTGTGGTGGTTGGTTCCGCAGAGCTGGAAAGCATCAGAGACATTTTCCGTGGTAGCCTGCTTCATTTTGTGGTCATCCTGGTGGTCCAATAAAAAATACATATTCTATGCCAAAATTGCAATAGAACAAAAATCCATATATTGAACATAGGTCCAGGAAATAAAATCAGAATACATGGGATTAAAATAATGTATGACCCATAGCGAAGCGGACTAATACAAATCAATGACGGAATCAGCTTACTAAGTAAATTAAAATACCTGTAAATAGTAAATTTAAGCCCCCTAAAAATCAGTTGTTTTTATCTAAACATTTAAAATAAATGATGAAATATTAGTAAAATTGCAAAGCTATTAAAACTACAAGGATTATCCACATAATAATTACTTAATAAAATGCATTAATAAAGATGAATGCATATTGATCTCAAAAATAATAGAGTTTTAATCATACTTCAGAATTTTAAATTTTAATTAGTTTTATATGTATCATAAATATCAACCACTCAACGTAATGGTTATCTGTGAATTTATTATTACCAATACCAACACACACAACCAGACAATGAAATAATTTTACAGTTCAGCTATTTAGGGAAGTATTATTATTATGGGTTGGTATTACTGATAATAGTTAGATCACAGTACACTGTCTAACACTGCAACACTGTTTTCTGAATAATTTCCTAGTTTTAATCTGTTCTATTTTCATCGTAAATTGCATACATATTTCCCGTTTATGATTAAATATTTTTAATTTTTAACGAACATTTATGTTTAACAGTTCTTTCCTTTTTGCTGCAATATTATAATAAGTTACAAACCTTAGTTGTCATAACATTACACATAAATTTACCTTGTTGGTTCTTAGTACATAGGAGCCATGTGATTGTTTTATACCTTTTCGGTTAATCAGTTTCCTTTAAACTCGAAATTGTAACTTGTAATTGTATTGCATAACATTACTGGAATAAGAGGAAATGAAAATCATTGTTAGTGATGTAGATTTTTATTGGGGATTATTGCACTGCGACCTGAAAGATCTATAGTGATGTAAAAACCAGAAGTTGATAGTCAGTAGAATGTTAATTGGAGCGTGATTTGTGTTATGTAGAAGCGGTCACATCGCCCAGATTGGCCCAAAACAGTTGCACATATTTGACACACACATCTCTCTTAGCCACTGTGACTGATGAATTAATTATCTATGGCTAATTATTTCTACTAAGGCCCTGGGATTTCTTCCCAGATGTATTACGATGCTACCAGGCCTTCCTGGCGAATGAGCAATCGCGCAGACAAGGAGAGCTATCTGGTGACGCAAACAACCCTATAAAAAGTCTCATAATTCAGTGATGAAGCATGCCTTGTTAAAATAAGTGCTTTGTCAAGGGAAGATAGACTTTTTCAGCCAGGGAGCGCTGCCATCTAAGGGAAGTTTAACCTCAAAAGAAAAATCTCTAGTCCTCCAAGTTGGGGGTTGGTCGCTGATCACCACTCGGTCCCAAAAAAAAAAAAAATCTGAATCACTCATACGATTTTCCCTATAGCGCAACAGTCCATGAAGGGCCAAGGCTTCCAGATGGCGATTTGAATAGGGGGGCGAGTGGTAAGCACCGCAGTTCCCACTCCGTTTAGTTCCGGCCTTCGCTACCTAGGGTGCTACTAACTGCAGCTTCCCACTTTTTATCACGATGCTGGGTCAACACGCTCACGGGAATCGAACCCTGAATTCTCGCACGAATGGCGAGTGCGCTAGCCACTAGACCAACGCGTGAGGACCATACGACATTCTCTAACTCTAATTAATACAATTTAATCAAGAAATTTTCTTTAAGATTGCACCGTTACAATGTTTAGTTGAGCTGGCCATTAAAGCGATGGTGATGATTTTTCTTGTATACCTGAGCAGCCTTTTGTCAAAAACAAGAAAGCTTGTTCAAACGTAAATTTGAATGAACTGACAGTCTGCCAATAACCTACTAAAATCAATTTTATCAGAAAAATGTTCAAATAAAACTGATCCGTTTCCATCTATGCAGCAAGCATTCTAAGTTTAAAGAAAATTTTAGTAACCTTTCGAGAGAATGCCAAAATCTATAAAAGTACACTTCCGGATAACCGATTTTCTTCAAATTTGGAATTTAGAATGCTTCTAATATGTATTAATATATGTAGATGATAAAACCAATATACTGAAGTGGTCTTTCAAAGAAAGCACAGCGCTATTATTCTTCCAAAATCCCCCAAAAAATCAATTTTCTCGGGGAAATGTTTTAAATAAAAGTGATAGTTATTCAAGTTTGTAGATATACAAGTTTTACAGAAAATCGTTGGGGCCGTTTCTCGAGAAAATCACGAAAACTGAAAAAAAAAAAATCTGGTTGATGATTTTGCCCGTTATCTTCGTGTCAGATGCAGTGGCCGTATCTAAACGAATACCAAGTTTGAGCTGCGAGATATTCACACACACTCTCACACATACACACACACACACACACATACACAAGCATATATATATACGTATATATATATCTTTCGCTGAAAACTTTTTTCGTATTCAGGGGACCCCAAACATGTATTTCCGGTGAAAACTTCATTTAAAAAGTGCCAATACTTCCTGTTAATAGCAGTAAGAAAAAGTAATACTTCAAAAATGAAAAATCGCGAGAAATTCAAACTTGATATTCAATTTTGGCATTACCATCGCTTCCGTCACATAAGTTTTGGACTTAACTGAATGTTTTTTTATTTTATTTTTTATTTCACTTCTCGAGACTTGTTAAGGCCTTGCTTTGGAACAGTTGTTTTGTTGTTTTTTTTTAAAGAAAATTGACGTCTTGCAAGGGTTCTGAGATAGCCGCTAAGTTAGGTATCACAATAATGAGTGGACAATTCTATATATATAAGTATGTATTCTGAAGTCTATTGGGGCCTACTAGTTCTGCGTAGTTTTGTTTTCCCCCATTTTGGAAACGAGAGCGATCGAGATGTCACTAATTTGATATAAATAAATATAAATGTTGCTAAATCACATCTAACCAGATACAGACATTCGTAAGAAAACATTACTTCCACAATACTTCCTGTTAGCAGCAGTAAGAGACAGTAAAGGCAGAAATTTAATACCAGTTATAGGGGGTTCTTAAGGGCATGAGTATAATGTATATTAATAATAATAATAATAATAGTAATAATAACCACATATAAAAAATTTAAACCTTAATTACTATCAAGTAGTTCAAGGGTGTAAACGAAATTTTAGTTGGTTATCACAATTCGGCAATCTTCTGTTGTACAAAACTCTTACACACTAATATATTCATAACTTTACTGATGGAAGTTTACACTAGTATCTGTAGCAGTGCCTGGAGAAATGAAATGTTGATAAAATTATCATGATTTCAATTTTCTCCAAATACGTAACTAAAAAATATTGTAAAGTTTATTTTCTCTTTCAGATTTGAAAGGAATTAGTGCGAACATTTCATATATTTTCGAAATTCAGTTTTTAAGGTCGCTTGAGTATGATCTCACTTTTAAGGACACTTGAGTATGATCTCAGTTTTTAAGGACGCTTGAGTATGATTTTAGTTTTAAGGACGCTTGAGAATGATCTCGGTTTTTCAGGTCGCTTGAGTATGATCTCAGTTTGGGAAAAAAACGCAGGAAATGCAAAGTGAGTATTCCCAGTTAGGTTGGACCAGAACAGGTTCCGAACAAGGTTGATATTCATTAACCACATGGAACACTTTATCGTATAGATTTTGTTTGCACTTTCTATTCAAATATAGGACCAGTAGTGGGTTCTTTATCAGGGGTAATTTATGTGTGCCAGTATTTGAGTTAGTGAACACTTAGTTCACTAACTAAGTGAACTAGCTCCAGTTCACCGATAATTCACACTCACCAAAAGTGAATTTCGAAAATTTGACGCTATAATGGATATGTTAGGTGGAGAGAATTTGGGTCTGGTTAATGAAATGAGAAGACTTTGTTAACACTGGTTAACTAGTATATTAATAAGAGACACAGTCTGCCTGGACTTTACAATAGAGAATGGTTAAGGTAGAGTGGTGTGAGAATGACACAAAGGGAATGGCGAGGTGATGAACTATCGAGTATATCTTTGGACTGTCCGTTGCTGTATTATCTAGTTTCTCCCACTCCACTCCGAGAGAGTGGTTGGGTTCGTTTCTCTTCTCTCTACTCTCTTGGGTTGCTGTTACATCATCCCCTCTCCCGAAGAAATTTTTCATATGTGAAAAATTTGAGCGTGCGGGTGAGTGTGTGTGTGTGTGTATGTGTTTGGCTACGAGTTTGTTGCAGCTAGCCTGGGTTGTTGAAACTAGCCAAGTTAATGGAGACTAGCTTTTGATGCAGAAAGCTAGTGATGAAGCTGTTGCTATGCTAGTCAGTGATGTTGAAAGCTAGCAATGATGATGCTGTTGCGAGGTAGCTAGTGTTGTTGAAAGCTAGCAATGATGATGAAACCTAGCTTATGCTGTAGCAGCTAGTGATGGCCTTGTTGAGAGCTAGCTGAGGATGATGAAGCTAGCGATAATAATGTCTTCTTGTGTCATTTTAAGGAACGAAGGAGAAAGAGGAACAGAATGCATTTATGATTGTAGTCCATGGAAATAATTCAAAAATATACAAGTACTGATAATTATGAAAAAATGTAGCATGAAGTTAGAGTAATTTGATAATAAAAATTGTAAACAAAAAATTGACTTAAAAATATTGAAAACTTATAAAATTTGTTACATTTGAAAGTACATTATTTTCTTTGAAAATATTCATTAAATTATTTTCTTTTATGAATTTAATTAACATGATTTAGAATAATAAAAATTTATTTTCAATTGAATACATTGTAAAGTTCAATATATTATTATTATTTCTTATTTCTACCTATTTACATGTAAAACTCTTTAAAATTAAGTGTTTTGATAGTTGTTATATTTACATTGAGAAAAAAATATAATTGTGAACATTGAACATACGATAATGAAAAATGAAAGTTGAATTTGTTGATTTAATTAGTATCATATAAGAATAATTAATATAATATATCAATTGAATAATTGAATTTGTTGATTTAATTACTATCATATAAGAATAATTAATATAATATATCAAATGAAAAATTGAATTTGTTTATTTAATTACTATCATAAATGAATAATAAAATTTTATTTAATATATCAAATGAAAAATTGAATTTGTTTAATTACTAACATAAAATTTAATATAATATTCAATAGTTATTTATTATTATATCTTCTGTATATCTTAGCTTCATAATGAATGATAACATATTTTTAGCATATTAATTTATTATATTGATGTATTAATGATTTTTTTTTATACAAACATACTTATTTGCAATTATTGATGTTCCAATCCATCTAGGAATGATAATTACCTGTGTGTGTGTATTTTATATAATTAATAAAAATATAGGAAGATAAGGATAAAAACAAGGGAATGTTAAAAGAAAATAAGGTTACTGAAAAAATATTCAAAGAAGAGAAGTAATTAGTAAAGAAATAGATAATAGATAAATATTGAATAGTAATTAGTAATAAAGAATGTATGAAGGTAAAAAAATTGTACCAGTGCAGCATTTTGGTCGACGAATATTGTCAAGTCAATGACGATGTTATGTAAGTTCAGTTAATGAACAGTGTCAGTATGTATTATGTATTTATCCCAGTTATGAGGAGTGTTGACGATGATCCTCAAGTCCATTGTATGTTGGTTAAATCAAAGTGATTCTGAAATTTCCCTAATGTGAATCAAAGTACAATGATTCGATTTGTTTATTCTACATTCCTTCTTTTAGGAATGTTTGTTTTAATGTTTCTTGATATAATTTAAGTTTTAAATTTTATGAAGTTTTCCTAAAGTGAATAGAAGTGCAATGATTCGATTTCTTTTGTTTTTAATAGTTTTAAGTTTTAAGTTTTAAGTTTTAAGCCATATTCTGATATGCATTATTATTGTTATTTTATTAAAGTTTGCGATTTTTTTATTTTCATCGATTAAAATTAATTAATTTTCGTATGTAGTATCATTGTTTTATTTTAATTTACTATTCATATCATTAATAATAGATATGGATTTTATAATGATTGCTTATTGCTTAAAATTTAAATCTAGAGCTAAGCGAGCAGGATATAGCTTGCTGGAATAAGGAATTTTTGCGCAATTTCGTGGAAAAGGAACGATCGCAAAGATGCTGGAAATAAGCTCATGCGTGATCACAGATATCGGTGATGTACACATAAATAATTTAAATTTTCGAAGTATTTTCATAGTATCGTCGGTTAATTAATTAATTGTTTGATGTTTCCTAAAAGACCGTGAGAAAGAAAAGAAATAGTATAATATACTTGTATAATATAATACTAATGTATAATATACATTAGTATAATATACTTGAAGATTAAAGAGTTTCCTGCTAAACAAAACATAAGTTATAGAGACATTTAGTGTGTATATCCAAATTTTGTAAATTTTTCTCCTGATAATTCAGAGGCCAGGGAAACTGAAATTTCGTTCCAAAAACAATTTCATGGGGAGTATAATTTGTCTAAACGTTTTTGGTGGTATTGTGGGCCGCTTTAACTAGTGGTAGATATTTGTGCCACTTTTTATCAGTTTCCACATAGTGCATTGTTGGCAATGTCTCTATGCACACGTTCTAGACGACCATTAGAAGCCGGATGATATGGCGTTGTGCATACTTCTTTAATTTTTAGTAGCCCACAGATCTGGAGTATAATTGTGGATGTGAAGTTGGTACTCAGATCTGTAATAAGATATTTAGGCGTCCCGTATCTGGTGAATATATTGTTAACAATAATTTGTGCAGTGGTTTCCGCTTTTTGGTTAGTCATGGGAAACATCTCTAAAAAGCATGAATATTGATAAATTATCGTTAATATATATTTATATTCTTCACCTGTATCGCTGTTCACAGATGCATCCAGTGGTCCAACTACGTCAACGGAAATGGCTTGCCAGGCGTTTTTTGGCTCACTGAATGTGCCTAAAGGTGGTCCATGGGCGTCTTTTGTTTTTCTTGTGGCACAGCTTTAGCAGGTTTGAACGTATTTTTGTATATCATTAGAGATGTTTGGCCACATAAATTGTGTTTTTATACGTTCATACGTTTTCTCCCTCCCATAATGTGTTGATAACGGATTGTCGTGATAATGGCGAAGAATAGTATCAAGCAACCCCGACGGTACTAAAATGCAATTGTCCGAAATGTAACTAAGAGGCCTTGATCATTGATTTTGTAAT
The DNA here is from genome assembly GCA_011037195.1 of Triatoma infestans. Lineage (NCBI taxonomy): Eukaryota > Metazoa > Arthropoda > Insecta > Hemiptera > Reduviidae > Triatoma > Triatoma infestans. The sequence goes on along the minus strand of JAAEAF010003096.1, from coordinate 22,191 downwards.
TTTTTGAATTTCTTAATTGTTGACATACTGGATCACCAGCTTGTTGCTGAGCAATCTCAAATAAATCAATGGTCGGATAATACTCATCAAGTGTCTGGTCAGTACTGATACATCCTATATAACGGCTTAAAGCAACAGCATGCGCGATATTTTTTCCCTATGTAAAAATCATATTCGCTTAATTTAAGCGACCATCTGTATAATTTGGAATGAGGGTCGCTTAGATTCTTGAGCCACTGTAGAGCTAATGGTCCGTAATTATTTTAAATCTGTAGCCGTAAATTATTTGACGATATTGTTTGCAGCCAAAGAGAATAGCTAACAATTCTCTCTCTGTGGTACAATGTTTGGACCAGTATCTGAGGGTACTCGCGAAGAAAAATCTATAGGACGCTCCTCACCATTTATATGTTGGCTCAGAATTGCTGCGATGCCAACGTTGCTTGCATCGGTTGTTAAAATAAATTCATATTGATAATTCGAGTATGCCAGATTGGGTGGAGAAATTAATTTTTGTTTTAGAATTTGAAATGCCGATGTGTATTGAGGAGACCATACAAACTTAATATTTTCTTTGTTAAATCAGTTAAGGGCTTGGCTATTTCTGCAAAATTGTATATAAATTTGCGGTAAAAACCTATAAATCCTAAGAATGCCTTTAAATATTTCGGAATCGGATAGTTTTCTACTGCTATTAATTTGTCATGATCTGGAGAAATGCCTTTTTTGCTCAATGTATAGCCCAAATATTTGCATTCCTCTTTGAAAAAGGAGCATTTATTTAGGTCTATACAAAAGATTGCCCTGCTGTAATTTTGTCAAAATTTTTAGTGTGGATGATAAGTGTTCATGAAATGTTTTGCCGTGGAAAATTAATATGTCGTCTTGAATGTATGGCATATAACATCCGTGTACCCTGTTAAAAGTTTATCCATTTGTCTTTGATAGCAAGAACTAGCGTTCTTTAGTCCGAATGGAAGGGGAAGGAATTTATATGTACCGAATTGTGTGATGAATGTAGTTTTGTCTTGTGATGATTTGTCAAGTCTAATGGAATGAAATGCGTTTGATATGTCGAGTGTTGTGTCGTGTAATGTGGATAAAATGTATTGGATGTCTGGAAGAGGATAAATTTCAGATGTGGTAATTGCGTTTAATTTACGCAGATCAACCACGTACCTGTTCTGTTTTCGTAACTGGGTTATGTCGTTTGGATCGACTTTTTTCTGATCCGCATACTTCTTCTTTACCAGAATTACCGGATGAGCCCAGTTACTAGTACTTGGTTCAATTATTCCTCTATCCAGATTATCCTGTATGAGAGAATCTGAATGCGATAGTTTGTAAGGCCTACTGTGTACAGGCGGATGATTTTGTGTGTCAATGTGGTGTGTTATATCTGTAAATTTTGTTTTGTAGTCTTCATCATGTGTGAATGTGTCATAAAATGGAGAGAATCTTTCAACAATTTTGTCTGCTTGTTGAGGAGAGAGATGAGTAAGTTTCTCGCGAAATTGTTGTTGAAAGGCGTGCAATTGTGTTTTTTCTTTGTGCGAAAGTTGTTGAATTGTTAAAGTTGTTATAGTGTGATTGTGTGATGAATTTGTATAGAATTTTTGTGTGAAGGTTGTATGTATTGACTATGTGTGTGCGTGCCGGAATGATTTTATGTCGTGTTGACAATGTTTCGGCTAGTGTTATGTTTTAAATGTTATTGATCTGTGATGATGTGGTGTCGGTTAAAAATGGAACTGCTGTTATGCTGACGATAATGTTCTGATTTTTAAAGTTTGATTGCACGATATTTAGTAAGTAGGCCTCTCCCAATGATTATTTCAAATCATTTTTTAATTGTGAAGTTATAAATTTCCCCTGAATTTCCGTGATTCCGTCTAGCGAGAAAGAAACGTTTGACAGACCATAGTTGGGAATTATCTGATTTGTAATTGACTTTAGGATCATATTAGATTTTTCGGGCCTCAATTTGACATGACTGGCATCTATGAGGGAATGCGATGCGCCTGTGTCGATTAACGCTTTAACTTTTTTGTTGTTAATTTGAAGCATAATTAATAAATTATTTGTATCGTGGAGTACAATACAGTGGTAGCCGTTTGAGAAAACGGCTGAGCGCCTAGTCGTTTTTTGAAATAAACCAGCATGCCTTTGCTGTGTGCCCACGCTTTTCGCATATCTGGCATGTTGGCGGAATCCAACGGTTTGAATTATTGCCACTATTAAATTTAATATTGTTACTATGATTATTATTTTTATTATTATTACTGTTATTATTATTCTTATTATTATTATAACTTTGTTTTTTCTTATAAGGGATACTTTGCCTGAAGGGACGGTAGCTTGACTGAAATTGTGGCTTTTTGCCAAAATTAGTGCGCGTTTTGTTTTGATTTTTATTCTTACACTCGCGATTCCAATGGTCATCTTTACAGAATTTGCACGGCGACGGTGGGTTTGAAACTAGGTTTCGTTTTCGTCGCGATGTAACTATTTGGAATTTTTCGTTGCATTCATTGTGGCAGTGCATACCAGCACAATGTTTACAAGGCGATGGCTGTTTTGTCGTGGATTCTTTGGGCGTTTCTATCTTTTTCATCGCAAATAAAGAACCTTGCGATGGTTCTGAATTCTGCATGTCCCTAAGGGAATACCCGCTTCATCTGAATGGCAGGGCAAAGTCCCAGCCTTGTCAGGAGGGTGTTGTAAAACCGTAGGCCTATGGACAGGCTTGCCTGTCCAAGGTCGGGCCAGTGACCATTCTAGGCCTTTAAGTAGGAGACTCTAGCAGGTGGTACCACGGGAACGTGAGTCATCCCGGCAGAGCTTGCTCTGCACTCACGTGCTGAGGAATGGACTCGTGGGGGTCATGTGTTAGCAGGGAAGATATAGATATTTCCCAGCATTTCTTTTAAGGTGGGCTGGAGTTGATTGGTTTGCCCTCGAGGTATAGTTCCGCCTTCTCCCAATCCCTCACAAGAACATGTCCCTAAAGGCTGTGGCATAAGGCTTGCGCCTCATCGAGGGATTTAGAGAGTTTTAGTTGAACCTGAGCCTTGATTGGATCCGGTAAAGATTTAATAAAGGCATCAGTTGCTAACTTGTCTACTAAATTTGCAGGGTTAGCAATGGGTTTTCCTGCGCTTTAAACAGCAATGAAGTGGAAATATGCTTGATACGATCAGAGAAAGCCTCGAGCGTTTCATTTGGATTTTGATGTAGGCTAGTTATTTGTTTTAATAGGACTGTAGTGTTTTTTCTTCCTTGAATCTGCTGATCAGATTTTCTATCGTCGTCTGATAGGTTAATGGGAAATTATTGTTTGCACATTGATTTTTAAATGTGTCAAAATAAATCTTTGCGGGACCAATCAATTTAAGTATTAAAATTTCCAATTTGTCTGCGTCAGACCAACCAGAGAGGACACTGTAATTATTAAGTTGGTCTTGAAGCTCGAAATATCGCTGTTGTGCCATCCATCGAATATAGGTAAATTATTTATCATTTGTAGATTTCTAATATTTACGGGATTTTGAGTATTCCACTTATTCAGAAGATAAGCGATTGCCTCATCAGCAGTTTTTTGCTGACCGTCAATTGTGTAGGTCGTCATATTGTTAATTTTCGATAAGCGTTCTTTTAGTACAATTAAATTACCGCCTATTGGGAGATTATGTTGTTTTAGTATGTTGATGATATCGGCTCTTTTCATAAACGAAAAAGTCGATAAGGTACAAAAGAATTAAATGTGAATATTAAAAATTGAAATAAATGTTGGATTAAATATTAAAAAATAAAATGCAAAAATGTAAATATATAAAATTGAAAAAATAACTTACCTTTTTTCTTCGAAAGCTGAAGCGGGATTCGAACAACGCTGCCACCAATGTAATGGATATGTTAGGTGGAGAGAATTTGGGTCTGGTTAATGAAATGAGAAGACTTTGTTAACACTGTTAACTGGTATATTAATAAAGAGACACAGTCAGCCTGGACTTTACAATAGAGAATGGTTAAGGTAGAGTGGTATGAGAATGACACGAAGTGACTTGACTGGCGAGATGATGAACTATAGTGAACTATACGAGTATATCTCTGGACTGTCCGTTGCTGTATTTATCTGGTTTCTCCCATTCCAGTCCGAGAGAGTGGTTGGGTTCCTTTCTCTTCTCTCTACTCTCTAGGGTTGCTGTTACAGACGTGATAATTCTTTTTACAGCAGTAAGGAGAAGTAAAAAAAAATAAAAAAAATAAAACAAAAAAAAAACAAAAAAAACACCCAAATGGAATGTCAAGTTTGGGCTTTTCAGCGATTTTTTGTTTTTGAGTTTTGCTGTTCTCTCTCTCTCTGTCTCTCTCTCTCATATATATATGTATATATATAAAAAAGTAAAAAAGTAAAGTAATGCCTATTTTTTCAGGCGGGCTTAACGTCCAACTACCTGTATACAACGAGGTCTTAAAAAAAAGAGAAACCCCCTGGGACTCAGGGGACTTCAAAATATGTATTTTCCCAGGGAACACTTTAGTTGCAAAAAATTGGACTCGCTAGCAATACATCCTCTTATTCCTGGAAGGGGAAGTAAAAATGCAGTTGGTTAAAGTTAACCAGCAGAAGAAACCTTCGTTCTCTCCACACAGTTTGATCGGAGATTTTTTTATTTATTTTTTTGCCCATTTATATTTGTCTACCCCCACCCCATTTACTGTCCATCACATATTTAGAGTCTATTCTTGAACCATCCCGTTCAATAAATGACCTCTAGCGACCCTTTGTTACCGACCGATTGTCTGATTCACTCGGCTATACGTGACCTGTTGACCCCTTTTTAAAATATATTTTTTTTGCAAATATGTACCTCAGGGAGAGGATGGAAAGTATGGAAAACTGTGTAATAAATATAGATATATATAGTGACCATCATTTTTAGAGTCTTTTTTTTTATTCGTTTCGGTGATTGGTTAAAGCAAAAAATAATGTAATTAAATTAACTGTCAGCATGACTGTGGCGCTAATTTTGCCCGCCTTTCATGTGAAAATGGCTGGAATAGAATTCCATGAAGCTCAGTATTCATTTGGACGCACTGTACTGACCTTATGATCCAGAGAAATGACCGATACTCAAATGCCATTTTGACATGAGCTAACGAATAAAGAAGGGGTATAATTTTTTTTGTACTTCTTGTTACAGGTGGCTCTATAAGAGGAACTACGGCAATTTTGTCTAAATTTTTGCCTTAATATTCACCGGAAATACATGTTTTGAGATTCCTGGGGTCGAGAGAATGGATTATAGTAATGATTTTATAGGCTCTTTTATTTTATTGTAATGATGATTAATAGGTCTGGGAACGTCTACGTTTTTTAGTCAGTGTAACTATAAAAATTGTGGGTATATATAATTTACCCAAGGCAGGGTAATGTATTACCCGAGGGCTCAAGTATGGTGTGCCCCAAAGGTATATTATGGGACCTATTGTTGGTTTCTATTAATGATCTACCAGCAGTGTTTGACAGTGATGGTATAATTAGGCCATATTTGTATGCCTATGATCTTGCGGTACAAATTAGAAATGCAGGAAGTAAATGCAGAGGAATGTAATTAGAAATGAAGCTAATTACAATAAGCTAAGTTTAAACCAGGACAAAATAAAAGAGATTACTATTAAATTAGGAAATGATGTTGGGACTGAAAAAGCTATCAATATCTTGGACATTTTCATAGATTCAGGTTAATAACGTCATGTGTAAAGTGTCAGTGGAATCTATGTTTTGAGAAAATTAGTAATGTTGGTTGACTTGAAAGCTTTAAAGTTGGCACATTTTGCGTATGCTCATACCATTTGTGCTAAGGTACTATAATTTGGGGTAACGCTGCCGAATGTAAAAAAATATTTAAATTACAAAAGAAGGCAATTAGAGTCACTTTGGCTTTGGACTAGAAAGTATCTTGTCGTTCTTTCTTTAAAAGATTGAACATAATGACACTGCCAGCCATATTTATTTTTAAATGCCTCGTCTACCTAGAGTGCAATGAAGGTCAATTTCTATGCTTTTCGCAGGATCATGATCATTTTACCAGAAAACGTAATATTCTTGTCCAGAATAGAGACAGGTTAAGAAATGTTCATACCAGCTTCCATAATTTGTCCATCTCTTTTTACAACTGTTTACCAGAGACCATAAAAAGTAATAATTTGAAGTGTTTAAAAATTATTGTTAAAAGACTATTATTAGCTCACCGCTGCATCCGATACATGAATATTTCCAAATTGAGTATTATTTTCTTGATATATTTTTGTAAAGTGACATTGTACTTGTGACCTTGCCAATAAGGATGTAACTTTTTTCTGGCAATAAAAAATGAAATAAAAAAAGTACTGGCAGGGTAATGTATCTACGCGAGGTAATACTTGAAATGATTAAACTGAAGTTTAGAACATTTAACGTCACAAATTCCTGAGAAAACCGTGAAATCAGTTTGCCGGAAAAATATTTCAAATAACTGTGATGACAGGCGTTTATATATAATATATATATATATATAGTAAACAAAGTCGTTGGAGCTATTTCGATATTTTCGAAAAATCGCTAAAAACTGAAAACCAAAACAATAAAATGTCACTGTCGGTTGATGGATTTGATCAAAATGCTAGCGCATAAATAGCTACAACTTTTGAATATGTGGATGTGTCCGCAATGCTAGATACATCTGATATTTTATCCGTCGTAGCATGCATATTCATTTGGTTCTGGACCGGTTTCAGATTTTCATATATCGTCAGAGCAAGTTCACCAAGTTCGTGTAGAGAGTTCACTTCAACGTAATGTTTCTGTTTCACTCACACTTGTTGGTTTGTTCAATGACAACCAAACCTTACTTTGAAGTGAACTCTCTACACGAACTTGGTGAATTTGCTCTGATGATGGATGAAAATCCTAAACCGGTCAGGAACCAAATGAATATCCATGCTACGACGAATAAAATACCAGAAGCTACAACTTTTATTTGAAACATTTCTACTGGTAAACTTATTTAAGGGGACTTTTGCGGTGGGGTTATGTTTTCTCTCAATGTGCTATTTCAGTTTACAATACTAACAAATAAATAATATTAATTACATTAAATTTGTTGCCAAAATTCCGAGTTTGAAAAATATCTGTTGACCGGAAGTGCGTTTTTTACTGAACAGTTTTTTTCAGTATTCTGCGGTTTTTTCCATTAAAACAATTTAATGGATTTCATTAAATTTAGTACACAGACGCCTATCACTTTTGTTTGAAACTATCTTCCGAGAAAGTCAATTTAAGGGGCTTTGGAGGTTAAACTTTCCTTTAAAGAGTGATTTTTTACCAAGTTTAGATTCTCCCATTGATATAACGTCTAGTAAGAAATTATAAATTTGAAGACAATTTGTCATTCATAGGTGTGTAAATTGCAGTCAGAGAAAGTTGTGTGTGTGTGTGTGTTTCACGCCAGATTTTGTTTCATTCAAATGCTACCAAGTGACTCGACAATAAGGTTTTAGTTAAAGTCAGACAACCAGAATACCATCTTCTATTGAATGAGTTTTTTCGATTTATCAGAATTTTCTCGAAAATGTTTCTAGCCATTTTGTTAATTTTAAGTGAAATATTTTTAATTGCAGCAAGAGAAAGTCGTTTGTTTCTGGACGGTGAATTTAGTAATATACAGGTGGTAAATTATATAGGCGTTTTGATTTCGTTAAAAAAAAGTAAAAAGAGACAATCTTTTGATGCTTTCTTTTCTTTTTTTTGGAATTTTCTTTTCTATTCTAGGGTTTTAGAAAAGTAATTTTTTGGTCTTTTGATCGATCAGTGTGATTAATTTGTAATATACTCTGAAAGTTTGTTACTTAAAAGGAAAATTTTCTGTGCTGATATTTAAACGATAACATACGTAAACAAAGATTATATTCAATAAGTGGTATCTTAGAATATTTTCATGAAAAATTAAGGAAAGAAAAGTTCCAACTGTAGTTAAATGATATGTAGTTTTATTTGAGGACAAAAAAGTTTGGTGTGAAACACGCACACGACTTACTGCATTTACTGGAAAGTAATACGTCGGTGTGTTTTTTTTTCTCTTAATCCTCAACAATACTTTACTAAAAGTTAGTTTACTAAACACTAATTTACAAAAAGTTTCTTATTAGGTACTTTTTTACTTTCAGTTAATGCTTGAATCAGTTTGTGGAAAGATCTATGCGATTTGTGAGCAACTTAAGAAATGACCTAGTTGAATATAGAAATTTGGGCGATTGTGCATTACTACTTTAAAAAAGGCTACTACTACAACGCCTTTTCCTAAATTAATGAAATGGAGAGGGAAGGCTCTGATAGATCCATGGCTGCACAGATCTGGTTCAAGAAAGTTAGAGAGGGTGATGTGAGCCTGGAAAATTAGCTTCATCTATGACGTTTCTCCTTAGATTCAGCACTTCTGGCGACAGCTGTGTAGCTGGATTCTTGTGCCAGCACCAGAAAACTTTCAGGTGAATTAGGCTTGTTCAACCCTAAACCATCAACTGTGAGCAGCCGCAATAGTTTCCAGAAGCTGCCGAAACATCCACATCAATTTACGCCCCAACAAGCCGCAAGCAAGTTGATGCCTGTAAAACCATTTTAAAAAACCCAAATGATTTTCGTTTCATCAAACGAATTATTATTTCCGATGAAAAGTGGGTTTGTTTCGACAACGAACAAACAAAAACAATGGTTTAGATCAAGCCGATCAGAGGAAGATTTGAGAAAAAAGTGAAGCTGCACCTGTGGTGGATCTAGGAAGGCGTCATTCATTTTGAGATAGTTCCTAAGGGTCGTGTGATTACATCCGGAAGTTTACTTTATTCAGCTAGAACGCGCACACACCGTTTTTGCTGCAAAATATCCTCTTGACTTAATTGAACCAGACAACGCAACGTTCACTTGTCGCATCACGTCAAACTTTCTCAGTAATCGAAGATTTGAATTTTGAGTTCCTACCTCACGCAGCTTACAGCTCTGATTTGGCACCCTCTGTTAGCATCTCTTTCGCTCCATGGCCCATTTTTTGCATGGTAAAAAATTTACAAAACGGAGAATGTTTGGAGTTTTGCCAGAGATAGCTCCGGGTAACCGAAGGGGCACGTATTATTGGGTTCAAGTTGTAGAAAATGATGGCCTGTATTTCGAGGAGTAAGCTTAGTAAGTGAGTAAACAAACCATTTTTAAATTGTAAGGTTTGAATTGATCGCAAAGACTTTTGTAACACCATTATAATATAATTATAAAATTGACGTATTTCCTTTTAACTCGAAATATAGAGGTGGTGGGGATACTACCCATGGCACATAGTCCTTAAAGTGATTACTTGCAGTCTGGACGATAGTGTCAGTAACATTGAATGATCGCCAATAACAATTGAAATGTCAAAAATCACTATGACCCCCCAAACCAATTTTTTAGCGAAAAAATAATTCAAACAAAAATGAAACGTATTTAGAAATCATGACGAACTGTAAAAAAAAAAAAAATATCTTCGTTGTCACACCTCTAGTTGATGGACTAACAAATTCTGTGTTTCTGGTTGATGGGTACCAAGTTCTGTGTTTCTGGTTGATGGCTACCAAGTTCTGTGTTTCTGGTTGATGGGTACCAAGTTCTGTGTTTCTGGTTGATGGACTAACAAGTTCTGAGTTTCTGGTTGATGGCTACCAAGTTCTTAGTTTCTGGTTGATGGGTACCAAGTTCTGAGTTTCTGGTTGATGGATACCAAGTTCTGAGTTTCTGGTTGATGGGTACCAAGTTCTGTGTTTCTGGTTGATGGACTAACAAGTTCTGAGTTTCTGGTTGATGGCTACCAAGTTCTTAGTTTCTGGTTGATGGGTACCAAGTTCTGAGTTTCTGGTTGATGGACTAACAAGTTCTTAGTTTCTGGTTGATGACTACCAAGTTCTGAGTTACTGGTTGATTTTGCACATATTTTTTTCTACTTAGGGGGCCCCCTCGTTCAAAAAACTCAATTTTGAAAATTTAATACGATCACAATAGTTCCCCCCCTAGTCAGCGAAAGTAATAAGTGATGTGAAGAAACCCCATGCAAGTATTGACTTTTAGGATGTAAGGTATACCTGAAATAGACTTATATTGATGCTGAGATGATTTAGGATTTGTGATCAGTTGTGGTCGGTCAGTTTGTGGTCATTAACTCGATAATGCTTTTCTGTTTTTCATTCTCTGAATGCATTTCTTTTAATCTCCCAGTTGCGCTAATTTTTCAACAAACCCGGAATTTTTGCTACACATTTTAATTATACACTGTTGAAGACCCGTTTATTTTAAAAATATGGTACATTTTATAGATCAGCCCGTCATCAAAGCTCCATTTGGCAGTTTGGCTTAACTTAGCAAATTTTACCTGGGGGAGTTGACAGGGAACGCTACCGTACAAACAGTCACATGTGGTAGCCTTAAGACCCTAAAAATGCCAACACTTATAATTCCGCATCAGTGTTTATTAAAAATACGAAGTTTGTAGTAAATTTGTCAATTCAGAAAGTTGTGGTGCGTTTACGCTATAATTTCCCCATCCCCTGATAAGGCATTAAATGTCTGAATTTTTTATCTCATAGAAATTTTAAATTTATGTCAAAATGTGCGATTCTAAATACTATTGAATATTTATTTGTAATTAAATGGTGTTATAACATAAAAATAAAGTTTAATACTCTTTATTTGTGAATTATATACGATGTATATGTAAAAGATTCTAAAGCGTGACTATTTAAACATACAAACAAACACACACATACGTACATACATACACACACCACAATAAAGGGAAAAACAGCCGACAATCGTAATGTAGTGTGATTGGGTTGGTAGATATAGTAAGCATGCGCTAAGCTCTATCACTCTCCCTGTGTTTGTGCTTAGCCTGCTTCACTCCACTTCGACTCCAGTATCTTTCTAATAACAGCTTCCGTAGCTACAACATGATGCTGCTCGCACTTAGTACTTCCGGTACGATCTTTTTCTTTTCGATTTCATTGTTGTATAGATTGTAATTTTTCTATATCATTTTTTTTTTTTTTATATATATATTATCTATTTTTTACTTTTTTAATATATTTAAAAAAAAAAATCTCGACGTAATATTGTTTTTTTACTTTTTTGATTTTTATTAAATTACAATAATAATTAAATTGATTATCTTAAATTAATTTCTAAAAATTATTGTTTCAGGAACAGCATTTTTATTTGGCCTTTGCATTTCCGCATGCCTTGCATTAGGTAAGTTTATTTGATTGGTAATTGGATTTATTTTAATTCTAATTTTTATAATTAACATGAAACGGAAGTTAAGTCTCTGGTCATACTGTTACGACATGTAGTTGATTCCGAAAAAGTGGTTTTTAGAGACGTTTTGGAACTTGCGCCAAAACGGTTTCGACAACCATTTTCTTTAACTTTATATATTTAGTTCTATCGCTGTTATTTAACACATTTTTCTGTGAAAAAATGTGTTTTTAGAATGGGGATATCCATCTAAAGAGCCGTTGCTGAAATTCCTAATACGGATTAAATATGGTGAAGAAAATCGCCTCACCGAAACTACGAATTTTCTGAACTTTTTCTTTCCTTTCTTCAGTTTTCTGCGGATTTCTCTTTAACAATCAGTAATCTAAAACAGTATTAGTATTCTCTTTTAAACTTGTTATACTAAATTCTCACATAAGTACCAATTATTTTTGTTTGGAACAGCTTCCCCAAGAAAATTGATTTAAGGGATTCTGGGTAGCTTGGAGATTATCCTATAAAGTGCCATTTCAGTGTAGGTCTGTTCAGCTGTATAACACTGAAGACAACTAACTGTTCAGCGGCATTTCCATGTTTGAAGAAAATATATTAGAGCTGTAAGAGCTGCAGTAAGAAAGTCGTGTGAATGTTTCACATTAGATCATAAATTAGTAAAATTACATAAAATTGTTATAATGGCTCTCAAGATAGTAGGGATGGTGGGCTAGGGGTGGTGGGCACAACCAAGATTTCACTGCAAAGTCCATCATAGGACTTTATTCCTGGTTAAACAAAAGGTAAGCTAAAGAGAATCACTGCCATAATCACAGAATACTGCCTTCCAAGGAAACGTCTATATAGCATGGGTCTTGGCTGAGGATCCTAAACTGTAGGAAGAAATGCGGCCGTAAAGATGAAACATCGTACTTGGTGTTTCTTGGTGATTTCTCTGTCGAGTATATGTGAACTATGATAATGAACTTTGGCAGAATGCAGAATGGACTGAAAGTGGTTAATATGATCGGAAAGGAAAGGGGTTTTTCAGTATATTGTGAAGGCTATGTATTTAGTATTGACCTTGATTCTCAGGGTCCACAGTTGAGGGATTCGACGATGGAGGGATGGGATTGGAGATGACAAGGTGCCATGATTGAGTTATTATTAAGGAATAATAATAGTACAAGTCGGTCTGAACTGTCACCTTTGTAATCGTGTAATATGATATGGCGGATTCGAAGACAAGTTAAGGACTTAGTTACAGAGCAAGACCGGCAATACGCCTGTATGGCAGTGAGCAAATGATAGATTCTCGTTGTAGACTTGCTACATCGAGCAGTGTTTGCCCTTCTTCTCTTTTGCTAAAGGGAAAAGTTTGGCGTGTTGCTTCCCTCCACTTTTATGTGTACTTCTTCAAGTAAGACTAAATTATAAATTAGTGCCAAATTTAGGATGGAAACAAGGAGATAGTGAACAAAATTGGGCGGTCCAGGCTGATGAAAAAATTTTGGTTTTAACAAGATACATGTAAGGATGATCCGAAATGGGTATTTATCTTCTGATAACACAGGTAGCTAGCCTCTTCCAAAAACTTCCATCACTCTTCTGACTTCCTTGTTAATTGCTACAAGCTGCAATTGACAAACTGCCGTATATTCAATTTTTTACGGCCCCAGATACCGCCATGCATAACTCTGGACGTCTGACTCTGTGACCCATTTCTGAGTCACATCTATACACTGGCCCATAAGATCATCTTCATGTCGGGTTCTTGTTTGGATCTTGTACTCTTGCCCAACACAAATATATTTGCAAAATGCTTCGTTCAAAGTTTACTATCTTTTTCTCTTCACCTTTCAAGATGAAAAGTTCTTAAGTTAAATTTTGGAGGATCAGAGTTCAATATAGCAAGATTTTAGAGATAAAGGAAATAGGCTAATGTCCAGATGGGAGCTGTTCGTCTGAACATCTACTTCCTGACTAGAGTAAAAAATAAGAATGAATAAGAAAGCTCTTTTTGATGGCAATTTATAGTCGGTTTAAATTATTTTTTTATCATTAGGCTTCCGCGGTCATTACCATGTAAAACACTAGAGTTATGAGGATGAGACTGCGACAGTGGTTCGGTGCAAATCGACGTTTCGCTCATATTGAAATAGAATTTGTTAGTCAGAGGAGGTAACACCCATCCATTTTATGATAGATTATTTTGCGTTATGAGGGGATTGGGTTTCAGGTGCTTTGATCGGAAAGTATACTTGCGGAAGAGTTTAAGCTGTTTTCCCTTATGATTGATTACTGTCCGATTTGTTTATGAATCTAATTTCGGAAGCTAGATTTCTGTTCTAGACCCGACTTGTTATTTTCCTTTGGGAGTATAGTGAAGCGTGTTATTTCCTTAGGCTCCAGTGAAGCATGGTTCTTTCCCACTGACAAATTATGGTAATAACATCTCTTGTGAAATTCAAGGAAAACTTGTACAAATACACAAACGCGCACACAAAAGCGATAGAGAGAGAGAGAGAGAGAAAGAGATCATGCGCTAAAAACCAGTTTTTCGAACTCAGGGAACTTCAAGTAATGTATTTCCAGTGAAAATTGTAGTTCGAAAATCGATGTCGCAATAATGCCTCTTAGAGGAGTAAGAGAAAATAAATAAAGAAAAATCTGGTGTGAAACACACACTATTTTCTCTTACAAATTTTCTTCAAACTTCAATTTTTTTAAAATATTTACTTGTTTTCAATTTTATATCGATTGGAGAATTTAAAATTAATAAAATGATATTTCTGAGGAAATCATAACTCCACCCTCCCCTAATACTTTTTTAAATGAACTTTCTCAGAAAAAAGTTGCCAATAAAAGTGAGGTAGGTCTGTCTGTGTTCACGGATAGTTAGTGTAACGGATAAAATCGTGGGAAACTGAAATAGCTGTTCAGTAAAAACAATTTTTTTCAAACTCAGAATTTTGGCAACATATTTAATTCTAATTAATATTATTTAGATGATAGAATTGTACACACTAAACTACAGTAAGTATAGTAAAAAGGGCGCTGAAATAGCGTACAGTAGTTTTAGTTAAATAATCTTTTTAATTATATTTCGGCCTAGGCCTGGCCCATCATCAGATTAAAAATGAGTAGATCCTTAACAAACCATACGTCCTACGACCAAGTGTCATACGAGTATCATACGTGTTAAGTTTGAACTTTCTGCGATTTTTTCTTTTTTTTGAGCTATGCTGTTCACATACATACATACCGATCATTTTTCTAAAAACCACTTTTTTGGACCCAGGGGCCCTCAGAATGTCCATTTTCTCGATATCGAAAATTAGATACGATCGCTATACTTGGTCTATCAGCAATTCGAGAAAGTAATAAATTATCCTACTTTATACGCATATAATATATTATATTTTGAACTTTTTAATTTCAGTTTTAACAAGTTTTAATTTGGAAGCAGGGACGCCGGACCAAGTATTTGAAGAACATTAAAGTATAGTGTAGTGTATATAAAGAGTTGTGTTTTAAACTGCCACTATTTTCTCGCTCAGTTTTCCTTTCTTTCTATTTCCCTGCTGGCTGACGCCAACTTGGACAAACACTCCAACCCTATTTCCTACAAAAACCTAACCCACTCTGGCGGCATTTGCTTTGTACATTCAGAGAACTCTGTTCTAGTTTTCCCGGTTTTTCTTATATTATATATATATGACTGCCACTTTATTTTCTCACTCCTTTAAAACTAAGAATATTTTCCACATTTCCACTTTATTATGAACGGACCGGAAAATCATGACGGCCAGATTTTATATGGAAATCCCGACTTTTAACAATGAAAACTTTTCCTTCACTAAGGCGCATGGAAAATTTTAACGTATAAACGTTACGGTGGTTTAGACTTAAAAAACTGTGAGTCCCCCTCGTCCGATTAAATGTTTGCATTATAGAATTTGTTTTACTTTCCTCTTATTGTAATTTTCTCGTAAACCGATCCATCGATTTTTTTTTTTAATACATCTATTATTTACATACATAAATAGCTATCACTTTTTTTTTAAACGTTTTCTCGGGAAAATTGAGTTTTTTGGGGGATTTGGGGGGTAATACTAAGTTAAGCTATCCTCTAACACTTACTACTTCAATTCTATCTATGTTCTACTACTTATATAATATTAATACACCTTCCAAGCATTGCGAGAATTTTAAATTTAAAGAAACTCAGCTAACCGGAAATGCCACTTTACAGAATAAGTTTTTGTGTCTTAGGGAATTATCTCGAAAATGTCTGTAACGATTTCCTTTAAATGTGGAACACACATATAAACCTATCACTTTTATTTGTATATTTTTCAATAAAAGAGAAAATTGATTTCAAATAGTTTTGCAAAATTTGTGGCGTTAAATTTCAAATATATAGGGGGGAGGGGGGGTGATTCAATGTTGTTTACTTCTCTACCTGGGTGGATTGGTAGGTTGGTATCTTTACATCTCTAAATACAATATTACCTTCTATAGCCTGGTGGGAGTTGAGACTACTTAGATTTAATAAAAATGCTCTTTAATTTAAATAAATTTGTTATTACGACAAAGAATTCCGAGGCGATTCTCATGCAAAACACTTAGTTTTCGGATTGTGAGCGCATTAAGGGTTTGTTATGGTAACCGGCATTTCGCCCATTTAGTGCAATGATATATATACAAAATACATTCGTGCCGTTTGTGAGGAGAAAACCGTACTTCGAGAATAGAGTGTTATTGTTGGCTGGTGAAGAGCCAATGTTAGTTACAACTAACCTATCACTATGTTAGTGATACTGTCACTGTGGCGATGATTGTGTGGAAAAGGGCTTTTGGCACAGAGCTGTGTGCAGGACAGAGCTGTGTGCAGCCAGTTGATTGCTTCTTATTACAAGCTCTTCCTAAAAATATTTTTTTTTACGGTTGTGTTTTAGATTCCTTAATTGTAAGCTCTTCAGTGCTGACTGATTTCTTTTCTGGATAACTTGTTTAGACTTCTTCAAATGTCGACTTGCTTAAACCAATTTCTCCTAGCTTCTAGGGTTGTAGAGAGTTAGCTTCTACAGGGTAAGCTCGTGACAGAACGGGGATAATGCGTAGTTCTAGTGCGCCTAGAGGACACAGTGCTAGAGCTTGGTATGACTAGTTTCAGCAGTGATGGAGTCCAGCGCGTGTGTGACGAATTTATTTCAAAAGCAGATTGATTCCATTACAACAGTCTTTATCAGCACAGTTTACTCTCATCTGAGTCATGTCTTTCTCTGAGTGGTTAATTATTGATTATTGAACACTATAATTGGTCCCTCATTGTAAATTTTATAAGTTTAATACTTGATTATAGTACAGTAGAAAATAGTATCGTAGTTATATTGCTCTGCTGCTGACCAATAGCCCAATATCCCATAACAAACTATATATTATATTTCCAATGAAAGTGTACTTTGAAATTTGCCTCGTTCCCAATACTTCCTCTTAAAGGACTACGAGAAAGTAGAAACGCAAAAAATCAAACTACATCTATACTTATTAGAATTTCATCGAGTTGTGAATAAAATCAATAAAAATTCATGCCAGATATATATATATATATATATATGTGTAATAAAAAAAGAAAACAAAAAATCTATTTGAAAATAAAAGAAAAGATCTCTTTGGAGAAAGAAGAGGATAAAATACAAAAAAGAGAATACAAAATATCTGCTTATTTATTTCTTATTATTTAAAAAAGTAAAAAAAAATAGTGATTATAAAACAAAGAATTCTAAATTGTTTACAATTGAAATAAATAAATAAATAACAATAATAGTAAATAATATATTATATATAAAATAAAAACAAAGTCAAAGATCCGGAAGTAATAAAGCGAAGCCAACGCCGCCCCAATGGAGGGGCGCAGGGGGCCGACGATGAAGATATTGATGATGGAGAAGAATATACGAGTGGTAAAGAGCAAGATCGCGTCGTCTTTGGCGGGGAAACGGCGGCGGGTTCCTTCTTGCCGCCTCCAGTGTAGTTCCCAGCGTTGCCGCCCGCTCTCAGTCCCCCTCCCAACCATAGATATATCTACTGTCTTGGTATAAATGTATACATTTATGCCCATCTCATCCAAATACAAATAAACTTGAGTATATTTTCTGTAATGTACATTTTTATTTTTCTCCGCCTCTCTTCTTTCTCTCTGTCTCCATCTTTATGAAACATAGACGCAGATAGATGTAGGTTGGTAGGACTGTAGAAAGGAGGAGAACTGTCGTCTGCCAGTCTTGCCAACCCATACTACAAATCAAATCGTTTTCTTAACCCGCCATTCTCTGCAATCAATTCTATAACTATTCTATCAGTTCTCTATGCTGCTTTTTTTTTTATTGTTTTTTCGGCACAATTATGATTTTGAATCATTATATATTACATATATATTACATGTGTGCAGATGGTATACAAAGTTTGAAGGAAATCGTTGGAGCCTTTTGCTAAAAAATCGCAAAAACTAAAAAAAAAATATGAAAGTTGCACTTGTGGTTGACAGATTTCGACCGAAACTGTCCGTGCAAGATGCGGTGGTATTTAAATGGGTTACCAAATTTGAGCTTTCTACGACTTTTCATTTGGCAGGTGCAGGCCTTTACACAGCAGGTATCCCACAGTAAGCAAATACTATCCTCTCTCCCTTCCCGATCTTGTCGGTGCTCACCGTTCACTATAGCCACATCTCATTATCCCGGCAAATTTAGCTAAGTAAAAGTAAACGAAAATAGGTGTAAGTACATAACTTACAGTCTACTTAGTAAAATCCTACCAACCATTTACATCAACCACACACATGTACCTATTCACAACGTCGACAGAGTACGTTATCTTGGGACTATTCGTTGACAGAACACTTACGTGAGAATCCATATATTCGAAACCAATCGTCGCTATAAACTTCTCTCGAGACTCCTTCACAGACGTATTATAGTCTTTTTAAAGAACAAAATATTGTATATTTACTACTTATTACTACGATCTGGATGTAAGGACTGCAAGTATGGGATAAACCCAAAAAAGCTCTAATAGTATCAATCTTATTTGACCTTTTTTTCTCCGAAAAAAAATTATTTTATTGAGAAATATGTAACATTGAGATCTGAGAGTGATAACAGCGCCGTCTAGCGACTGTAATGTGACCATATTCTAGCTGGCTGCCTGTATGTACAGGGAACGTAGTTGTATTGAATACACTAAGAGAAAGGTCCTGTCTGTTTTTTACACATTGTTTTTTTTTTTTTTAAATATTCTTTAAACAAAATATCTCATCCCAGTATGTGAACCTATGACATTCACCAAAACAAAATTAAGTTCACAATTAAATAAAATAAGAGAAGGTAAAAAATTAGAGCTGCTGCTAGTTGTTTGTTTTCATTAAAAAGTAATCAATTTAGATAAGATTTCAATTTACAGTTTTAATTTAAATTCAGTATTCAAATATTGTCGTTCCAATTGAATTAAATCTTTTTTAATAGAATTGTATAGTGAATTTATAAATTAACATGTAAATTTAGTCTAGTGTTTGGCATAAATACAAGTGTTGTTTTCAACTTTATTTTTTTTTTTTAAATTTAGAAATTGTGATGTAAATTGGACAGTGTGGCCAGGAATGCTCACGCGACTTTCACTTATCGCAGTTTTCACAGTTCGGTTAACCGATTTCCTTAAATTTGCAATTCCATCAATACTTCTAATTTATATTAACCAAATTTGGTTAATAGTGTGGTAAAGCCATAAATTATATTGAGTGGTACTTTAGAGGAAAGCATGACGCTATTGTTCCCCCAGAATCCTCAATTAATCAATTTTTCTGGGAAAATGTTTCAAATAAAAGTGATAGGCATTTATATGTGTAAATAGTATTCGAAGTTTAAAGAAGTTCGTTGGAGTTTTTTTTTGAGAAAATCACGAAAAACTGAAAAAAAATTCAGTTAAGACCACTTCCTAATGGATTGATGGATTTTGCTCGATATCTTGGTGTCCGATGAGGTGGTTACCTAACGGAATACCAAGTTTGAGCTTCCTGAGACTTTTCGTTTTTGACAGTTCTGTTAACACACAAAAGGCATACACACACACACACACGCACACGCACACAACACATCATTCGCTAGAAACATTGTTTTGTATTCAGGGGATCCCAAAACATATACTGATAACTCAATTTCGAAAATCAGGCACGATCGCAATATTTCGTCTTACTGGAGGAGTAATAGAAAATAAAAAGTGCAAAAAAATCATTGGACGGTATAATTAAATTATTAAAGTTGAAGCAATTAGGATGGAGTAATAACTTCATGTATGTGTGTATTGATGTAGAAAAGAGATAACAATTTCGATACTTGAATATGTGGTACATATGTTTTAACACATACATGCAAAAACAAATATGGTGGTATGGGGGCGGCGGAGAAGTAAGAGTAAGGGACTGTGTGAGTAGATAAAGATGTAATAGTTCAACATAAAGATTGTTCAGTTCCAACTGAACAAGAGTAAAAGATAAAACTTAAACTGAGTAGATAGAATCAAACTGGCAGGAGTGTTTCTGCATTGCAGATAACTTTATATATATATTTCTTTTCTACACACTAGGTCAATTTCATTCGCCCTGTAAAAATTCATTATGAATTTCATTTATATTTATCGAGATAACTGATTATAAAATAATTAGTGTATCCATTACATAAGTGAGGGAAGCACCGTTCTAATAAAGTGGAGAGTTGAAAGGGGCGCGACAAACTCAATTACAAAATTCACAAAGTTGTAATTATTTTTGGATGTTACATATTAGTAGAAACTATTGGCAGGTAGTAATTTGAGTTTATTTAGCTCATAGCGCCAATAACACTTTGATGACATTCACATAATATTTAAAATAATAGTGCAGGTAGCATTCCAGACTTAACGGAAATGTTATAGCCGTCAAAATTCAAAAACTCAATATTCTGTAGAATTGCACTTCCGGTTAACCGATTTTCTCCAAACTTGGAATTCCATCAATGCTTCCACGTAATATGTATTAATATTATGTGCGAGATAAAACCACGTATTATACTGAAGTGGTACCTACTTTACAGAAAAGCATAAAACGCTACTGTCCCCCCCTCAGAACCAAAATCAATTTTCTCTGGAAAATGTTTCAAATAAAAGTGGTAGGTATTTATCTCTGTGTAGATACTATAAAAAGTTTAAAGAAAATCGGAGCCATTTTCGAGAAAAATCACGAAAAACTAAAAAAACATTCAATGAAGTGCCACTTCCGGTTGATGGTTGATGGAGGAATTTTCTGCGCAAAAAATGCAAGTAGAAGTGACCGAGCTCTGTATGTATGGTTTGTATATCAAGTTTAATGAAACCCATTGGTGCTTTATAGAGAAAGTTGCAAAAACTGAACTATTCAATAACCGATTTTTCATCAAACTCGCAACTTATATTTATTTGTAATTAGTATTAAATATTGATGATAGAATAGCATCATAAACTGGAATGGCAATTTAGAGGAAAACATAACATCAAAAAAAATTCAAATGAAGGCATTGTTGGTGCATATTCGTAGTGAAAATAAAATGTTCGAAGAAAATTGTACGTGCCTTTTCCAAAAAAATCACCGGAAAAATCCATTCAGTAAAGTAGTACTTCCGGTTGACCGTTTTCATGAAAACCTGGTAGCACAATACAACTAAATATTAAGTTTGAACTTTCTATGATTTGAGCAATGCTCCTCCATACAGGTACCAATTTCTAAAAAACAATTTTTCAATCTCAGGGGACCTC
Organism: Triatoma infestans; assembly: GCA_011037195.1. Classification (NCBI taxonomy): domain Eukaryota; kingdom Metazoa; phylum Arthropoda; class Insecta; order Hemiptera; family Reduviidae; genus Triatoma; species Triatoma infestans. The sequence goes on along the minus strand of JAAEAF010003096.1, from coordinate 1,052 downwards.
AAAACGTATATTATTTTTGGTGAAAATTTGATTCGATCGCAGCACTTCCTGTTACAATAAAGAGAAAGTAAAAAATGTACTATTCCGGACACTAACTTGGTTTATTTTACTATTACCACGAAGTTATATCATTTTTATTTCAAACAATATATTAAAGTAATAAATGCAATAGGCAATAAATGTGCAATTGCACAATTTTCTGTTTTCCCCCCAAGGATTAAGGTGATATGTAACATACTGTGGGAATTGCATTGAAGCGAGTATTGTTGGTAGGGACTTATAAATAATCTCTTACAGCAAGAGATGGTCAACAGGATAGTGATAGAGTGGACTGAGGGGGCAGATGAAGCAAGGAGGACACGTTACACTGTTATCACCAGACAGATAAGACTGCAAAAGGCCTGAGCTCGCTTCTTATAATGGCAGATGTCTGCTATTACCCGATAGACATCTCCAACCTTCATATTGGATTTTTTTTCCCTTTTTTCATTGGTTGGCCTTATTTAGCTTGTTAAGTTCTCCGATTGTTTAGATTGTATTTTCTTTATTATTTTTTTTTTTTTACTTATTTCATTTTGAAGCAAGAAAATATGTTTCTACTCTCTGTTATTGTTTTAACTGGAAGTAAAGCGTCATCGTAGGAAAGTTTCCAAGTTAGGTTTTCACTGGAGATACATGCTTTCGAGTCTTGTGAGTACGAAAAGATCTGATGTGACACATTCACACGAGTTTACGTTGCTCGCAGTTCCTAATAAACAATTATAGGTCGACCAAAATTGCTTGTACATCGGCACCTAAATGAACTGCAGCCCACTTAGATCGGAAGTATACGAAAGTCGTCCGGTACATAAACGTAAATACTATATACCGCTCCCCAGTGGGGGTGCACTTAAAAAAAAAATGGAATGTTTACAAAAAGATATTTCTCTCGTTAAAAAAAAACTTTTAATATAAAATAAATTAAAACAAACAGGAATAAATACAACACCCGCCAAAATTATAAGAAAATAAACTACCTTATCTCATATAATTTTAGCCATGACTGTATACCC